>JAQGAW010001009.1:0-22130 GCA_034698025.1 Phthiracarus crinitus | reverse complement strand
AGAGAGAGAGAGAGAGAGAGAGAGAGAGAGAGAGAGAGAGGCACACTCTCTCCTCTCAAAAAAATTAAATAATTGAATACTTAAAACAAACAAATAAAGAATAATCGTAACAAATATTAATAACAAATCGTAATTAATATCATTTTCTGGTTCAACAAAATTCCTTGAACTTTGCATCACACGAATACTTAAGCACACGTTGAAAACGGTTGAGAATACGCGAACCACATATATATTGGTAAGAGAATTTCAATTTAAGGTGTGGGGCAGGTGTGGGATAAATGGTGCCATTATTTTTGTCATACGGGGAAAAATAAAAACTCTATTGTTGTCGCGATCGCATTCCTAACAAGTCAGTTATGAAAAACTCGTGCTTTGACGCATACACGTGCGACAGCAACTGTTATGTGAGACACGCGAGCGACCAAATACTTTCATAAGCAGATGTATATGAATCACACAGACCACTAAGAAATTCGTTTTTTCCTTCTGAGATGTTTTTTCTTTAATATACAAGTAGTTGATATGCAAACAATCATTGCCTTTTTTAAACTACTGTATGTCCTCAAAAATTTATTGCTTTACAACTTTGCTCTCGCGATCCGAGTTAAAGAATATTTCTGGTTAATGTACGATAAAATATCCGCAAAAACTTTAATAAGAATATGGAAAAACCTTGAAAATCAAATTTTAAATATATAGGTCTTGGGCCACAAACCTATTATTTGGTTTATAAATACATCACAATTAAATACTAAACCTTTTAGCGCTGCTAAACACCCGTATATTTAAAACTAACCCCTTCTCTGTATTCAAGTATTATACCTCTAGTTTCACTTAAGTTATACAAAACTTATTGTCCATTATATTGTCCATCGTATTTGTATTATTGTTGTTATTTTAGAAAACGAAATGAAAAGTAAAAGTAATTCTTTAAGATATGAAAGGATTTCGCTGTATAGTTGTATATACTATATATTTACATATTAGCGGACACATCTGCGTTTGACGAGTCTCTAAAGTGAAATTGTATATTCTTCTATTGCGATTTCATTGATGCATTTCACTGATGTATATACACTGGACTGTAGAGAATAAGTCCGCGAGAAAGTTTTAAATATCTCTGTGGCAGTTTTAGGAAAAATTTTTCTTCTTTTTCATCGAGAAAAGAGAGCTGCTTTTTGGGGTTAAAAGGAGTGATTAGTTATGCCATTCAAACCAATAGTGAAAGTGATTATACATGAGTTAACATCAATGCCACTAATTGAAGCTTTGCCACATTCGGCTGAACATTCTGTATCGCAACACTTTCGCTAGAATTAGTGTATATCTAATTATCTGCTAAACTTATTCTAATGGTTTATCACCATAAATAATATAGTTAACTGTAACCGTGTATTCAACTACTAAATTCAAAAAACTCTTCATTTTAAAGTAATTTGTGTTTGAGTTTATTGAGTTATTGGTTAAAAAAATTTCTACGATTTTCCAAAAAACTTTTTAAAAATTTTCAACACTAAAGGACTACTAACCCGTAAGCAAACTAAGAATATACCATAAACTATATGCAAGAAAGTAGCGAAGAATCATATATCAAATAAGAAAAGTAGTGCTTTCATTAAGTTTTACATTTTTATTACCGCTACTATTTTTTCTCGATAGTATTTCGTTCTCTCACCGGACAAACATTTTCATATATCGTTTTTACATCATTAACGCGAAACTCATAAAAGTGTATAGAGTTTTTCCTTTCATTCTCTACTTACTTCTTTTCACTTTTTATTCCGCCTCAAATACTTCCGAATCAACAAAGACTGGAATAAAACTTTTAGTGGACAATAGTGGACAGTATACTAGGCATAGATGACTGCACCTGCCCTTCAACTCCTACTTTTCCTTCTTTTATCAAAAAGGGTTTTTTCATTCACTTCGCTTTTTATAGCGTTTTCCCATATATGTACACTTTTAACTCAGTATTTATTTTCGGCATTCGGTCTTCGAGTCATTTACTAATTACTTTTAAAGAAATCTCTTCGGTTATCCGATCTCAAGGAATTATCTATTCTTGTGTATATTTTTATTTTGGTCAACGGAAGAGATAAAAGAATGGTTGTAAAAGTTAATGCATTGTTGTCTAAAAGCACAAAGTTTTGTGCGAAAAAAATAAATATTTTTAAAAGAATTTGTAAATTAACCATTAAAACTTAATCCAATAAAAATTGAATATTAAAAAATTGAGATTAATTTTTAAAAATTACAACTTCTAACAAAATATTGTACAAAAGAATAAGAGTAAGAATAAGTTCCTCGGTTTTTGAATGCTCCACAAAAAATTTACCCAACACTTAACGATCTAATGCCTGGACTAACACTGGACTAATAAAACAGTGGGGACTCTAATGCTAAAGTTTTGAAGTTTCGGGCCAATCGATAGCCACTTCAGGAGATGATTATTATCACTGTGTATGTATAACACTTAAAAAGTTTAGTATCTGCCATAAAACCTCGCGTCCAAGTAAATGTGTACTCTCTTTTAAAAGTGTGCGAATGAATGTCTGAAAGTTTTGACCATTTATTTTATTATCAACCATGACCTTATTTTTGAGGAATAAAACGCAACAATTACTGGCCTTTTCTGTGAGAAAAAATCTAAAAGAAGCACTTCCTAACAGATGTATGTATACATTAACGATAGAATACAATTTTAACTTTTAGTTTCACTTAAATTAGTGTTTACTTTAGATAAAAATAAGTAAGAAATTAACGGACAATAAAATTAAAATTGTAAAGACATGTTAAGACAATTTTATTTAAATTGGTTTTTTAAAGAAATATGTATAAATTAAAAACAATTTTTAAGAAAAATATTAGTAAAACGATTAGTTAGTAAGCGATGACCCAAACTTAAACAGCTATTTCTCCGCTCTGTATTCGATTGTATAAGTCAGCGTTAAGTGGCACATATGATTGAAGTTTTTTGTCCCAAAAATATAAGTTATCAGCGATCAAATTGGGATCGAAGCCCGCTTTTTCGAATTTAACTTTCGACAACTTGTAAGAGCCGGTCAGTTCAATCGACTCGACTAACCGTATAAAAATGGGAACCGCGTATAATGGCAACTGCTGTCCCAGTTTGCCGGCGAGTTGTTTCATATCGATGTCTTTCGAATTTCCTGCGATAACAGCCATTCCAGCCTTTCCCTCGCAATTGGCAATATTTACGCCAAACACCACACAATCAGACAACTGCGTGACCGTTTGAATCACTGCTTCCACTTCAGTCGTGGAAACATTCTCTCCTAAAAAAATAAATAAAATATATTAATTTTTTAGTGAGAAAGTTGTATAATTTTTTATAATTACCTTTCCATCGAAATGTATCTCCCGTTCGATCTCTGAAATACACGTAACCATACTCATCCATTTCCATTAAATCTCCCGATAAGAATGCTTTGTCTCCCTTTCGGAAAACGTCGCGTAAAATTTTCTTGTTAGTGGCTTCAGTGGAAGCATAGCCAGGATAAGCTCGACTGGGATCTGATTCATGTATTTTGGCAACAATTTCTCCAGTTTCTCCCGGTTTCGCCATTACGCATAAACCTTTCTTGTCGCGTACATATTCACCGGTACACGGATCAACTTTAATAACCGCAACCGGATATATTAATTTACAAAGTGGTGGAATGCACACCGGAATTATTCCACACGCGCCCGGTTTAAAATCGTAGTTTGCTAAACATTAAATATGATAATAAAAATATTAGAGAATGACGTACAGACTGACGTAAATGTATATACGGTTAGCTTAAATATATATTTGAAAGATAAAAAAGTGATTGATTCTAAAAATGTGTGTTTTGACGTTTGAAATCTGATTTGGAGATTTGTATTTTGTTTTTAGCTGACTGTTTCAAAAAGAAACTCAGTTTATGGATTTGACCATATCTGTCTGTTTGTTTATCGGTCTGCCTTTCCGTACTTTCGCTGTTTTAATTTAACAAAGGGATTTCATCTGTTTCTTATTTTAATAAAGTTAATTATTATCTTGCCTATCAAAGATTTAAATATTAGTATAATTGTTACATATGCAAGCAATAACCTACTGAAAAGTAAGCTTTAATGTGTTCTTGTTTTTAAGTGAGTTTAGTAGTTATAAAATTTACATCAAATGTCCTTCAACAATATTTTTTAAAAATTTACTGAACTTTCAATAAGTCAAGGAAGAACACACTTAAAAACATATCTTATTTAAATTACTATTTTTAATATCCAATTCTATGTTTTATTAATGATTAGTCTTAAAATTTTTAAACAAACGAAATTTATTGATTCGCTAAAAGATTTCTATTATTTAATTTTCATTCAAAGATTTAAATGAAATATATATTTTCATAGAAACTTGTTATCATAATAAGTTTCTTGATTTAAAAAATATTTACTTATTAATCGATTATGGAAATTTTTTATGCCGTAAGTTTCAATGGAAAAGTTTCACGTTTAAAATAACAATAATTTTACAGCACATCATTTGATCCAAAACTTACCGACGTTAGCGTTTCCTTCACTGGAACCATAAAATTCTCCGATTTGCGGTATATTAAATCTAGCCTTAAACTCTTCCCAAATCTGAGGTCTCAAGCCATTGCCAAACATAATCCTAACGTTATGCTGTTTATCGAGATCACTCGGCGGCTGTGCTAACAAATATCTGCATAGCTCTCCGATATACATCGCACACTAATTTTATTTAAAAAATCATTTTATATTTTAGAAACATTTCTTTCACAATTTTGCAATGCTTAATCATAACTTACAGTGCATTTATATTTAATGCAATCTTTCCAAAAACTGGAAGCGGAAAACTTTTCTCTCAACGCTATGGTTGTGCCAAACAATACCGCTTGTGATGTGCCAATAGTGCCCGCGTTATTGTGATAAAGAGGTAAAGACAGGTATAAAACATCACTTCGTCGAAAATCGAACAGTTTGCGCACTATTAATCCCAACCAAACGTATCGGTGATTTCGAATAACCGCCGCTTTCGGTAAACCGGTTGTGCCCGAAGTGAATATGTAGTAAAGTTTATCGTTAAAGTTTCCTTTCGATAGATTTATCGGGTCTTCAACAGACGCGTCTGACATTAAAGTGTGCAGCGGTCGAAATAATTTATTTCCACAATTTTCTTTGATGTCATCACCGAAGTTGTAAAAGTTGAGCGAAACATTTCGCTCAGTAATTAGAGGTAAAATTTCATTAATAGCTAAAAGGAAAAAACTTACAATAATTTAAAATAAAACGAATAAAATTGATCAGTCGATCAGATTATTTCCGACTTACAATTTACTAAAGTGTCTTCGAAAATAATTGCCTTGCAATTGCAAGTTGTAATCGAGTGCACTAAAGTCTCGAGTCTTTGGTTAGTGTTGATAAATGCTGTAACGATACCGGTTTTAGCCAAACCTAACCATAGTCCTACAAACTCAGGTCTCGAGTTCATCATAAGCGCCACCTCATCGCCTGACTTGTAGCCCATACTAGCGAAACAGTTCGCCACTTTATTCGAAAATTGATCCAATCGTTCGTACGTCCACTCTTCATCTTTGAAATAAAATGCGACTTTTTTCGGATATTTTTTCGCAATTTGTTTGAATATTTTTGGTGCAGTTAAGTTATTTTTCTTGCAATTGTATAAATAATATTTGGCACCCAAGTATTTTATTCCAGCCCTGTATTTACATTTTTTATTAGCCATTAATAATCAAGTGAAAAATTTAAACAATAGAATATTGGGAGGAAATTATGCGGTAATATAATAAATCTTGATTTTAATCATTATTTTTTTAATCATTAATTATTAGTTTAAAAATTTAATTATAAAATCAAAATAATATTGTATTTACTATGATTTTAATACATAAATATTAGATAATCGGGATTAACAAACAATCATATCCTAAAATTTTAAATCCGTCCTCAAATTTCAAATTGAAATTTTCAATTAACATTGGCTGCAAAGGTCAACAGTTAAGTTACGTAGAAAACTTGAAAACTTAAGCTATCAGTTATAATTCAATGATTAGATAAATAAAGTTCGGGCAAACAAAATAATATTAATAGAGTACATAATTATAATTATCGCTTCAAACTGAACATTTTTTCACACTCAAACAATTTTTGCTGATTGAACCCAGTTTTCAAAAATAATTGTTTAATTAAAAATTAGAAAAAGCAAACAATAAACCAAAATGATAGAACAATATCCAGTGTTGAATATAGCGTTATATACATACCGAATATCCCTGGGTAATGTAGCTAATGATACTCTAATAGTCTTCATATGTGATGCGAACAAGTAAGCGATCAGAACGAGAAAACTGGTTAGTGTTAACCATAGTTTCGTATTTATATACGAGATCGCAGCGATGGCCAATAGTACGCTGGGGAACAACATTTTAAGTTTTTATATGTAGTTTTATAGTATATCTATTTTGATTCGACTATACGAATACGCTAATCATCTATTTTAAAGTTATTTTTACACCACCCTCGCGTCAATATCACGTTTTGGTGAAAAATTTTTCCACTTTAATAGAGTGAAGAGTAAGAGTTTAGTGGAAAAACTGCGAGCACAACATAACACTGAAAATAATTGAAGGAGAATATAAAAATAATAGAACTTTTAATGAAAATACGAAACATAAATAATCTATTAAATGATTGCCTTGAATTTTATAATGAAAAAGTTAAATGTTGACGTCACATATAAAACTAACTCACATTCGCACAAACATTACATTACACACATCGCACGCACGCACACATACACACACACACACTGTTCAGAGTTAATGTTCACCGATAACATTCGCTGATTGTTCGCCTATTGATAACTTTATGACGAATTATTATACGACCGAAAACAATACGAAAATGTTTCTGTTTGTTCGCGTAACGATATAACGTTCACTGTTGCTCATACACATTTCAATTTAACGGTTAATGAGTCGAAAATGAAATTTAAATAAATCTAATTGTTTTTTCCCATAAGTATTATCTTGTTATACACAGTTACGTGACATCAAGCACTACAATAAACTGGTTTTGTTCCGAAGTTTGATGACCGTTTGACATATATAAAAACGTTACATATCCTAAAACCTGTATACACGTGCCGATTCTTTTTACCAAAAAGTGGGAAAAAATTTTGAACCGAAGGCGCGACAGAGTTAATAACATTTTATAAAATAGTGGAGATAAGAGTTAAAATATTTTATACTAAAAATAGAGCTTTTATTGAGTTATTTAAGTAATGATCAAAATAATTATTTTGTTATTAAAAAGTTTTATCAGTTTATTGTTTATTAATAAAAATTTCCAATATTGCATATAAGATATTCCACTAAAACAAAACATGACGGAAAAGGGAATACATTAATAGCATTAAAGGAAACGACTGTAACTGTTTAGTGGAAACTGAATGGTTATTTTTTTATCGCTTTTTATTGTAAACTAAATCTATGATTTCTATATAAACTTACAAATTATTAAAAATATAAATTTGGGTTTTGTTTTTATTCATACTTTTTTTGAACTTAATTTTCATTTTATGAATTCAATCTAAAAGTTCGTTTAACGAGGATAAAACTGAAAATAAATAGGGTTTGATAACAATAGAAAAAAGAAAAGTTAACGTGTGAATAAGGTTTTATTTCCATTGATATAGAAAATGGGTAAATTTTAATTTTTTATCGCTCTAAAAATTTTTGCACATTAATATTCGATGAGAGGTTTGGGTTATATAACATTTTTATAAGGATTATTTACAGATAAAATTACTCTGAAAAGTGATTTACTAAAATCTTTAAAAGTAATCGGAATTAACGAAAGATTTTTTATTTCTTAAATGGGAGGTAGTATTTATAAAATATTCTGGTGTCAATTTAAGCAAAGGATATTTAGGTTAGAAAAAATGCAATTTTAGGTCGGTTTTGATTGAAATAACACTGAAAATGCGGTCAAGTTTGCGGTTGAGATTTTATTATTTATTTTAATTAAAAAGTGTGATATATATATATATTACTGTATTTCAATTTTTGCATGAGTAAAATTAAGAGTTCTTTCATTTTAGAAAATTTTATGAATATAAAAATAAACGAAAAACCTCATTACAATCTAATAGTATTGTAATATATTTTAATATCGTCTTAAAAACTGGGGTTTAAAATTTTCATTATAAGGATTTTTATTTAAAGAAATATTCGACTTATTTAAAGCATTTACTTTATCTTTTAAAATGGCATTTAATTGATATTTCTATTAGATTTTATTTTTATAAAATTTTTAAAACTTTAACATTATTTCAGTATTTTTTGGTCAGACACTTAAAAATGGGTTATTTTGGTTTAATTATATGCCATGAAATCTTCGCTTTCTATTTAACAATTATTGCTTATAATCACTAACCGAACTTTCACCCAACAAATTATGTTCGGTTATAACTGAAATGCCATTTATTTATATTCAATCAGCAAATAGTGTTTATCTAATTGCGAGGACAATTTCTTTCTTTCTTTTTTTCTGTATACTCTATTTTAAGATTTCATTTGAGTTAAGGAAATCTTATATTTAAATGTCTAAATTATTCAAGAAGTAAAAAAGTTTAAAAACATTCTAGATGTTGTGAAAATCACAGCATTTAAATCCTTCACGTGAACAGGCAATAGTTTTAATAGCTTTTAAGAATTCAATTTTATAAAAGGGAAATTTTCTTAAAATGTTACTCGCTTTTGAATTTATTTACTTTTTTTATAAATACACTTATTAAAAACAAGTCAAGGCTAAGCCAATTCAATGAATGTAATTGTTTTTGTGAGAAAATTACAGCGAATTAATTGTGTCTGAATAATAATACATTTGATAATTGAACTGAAAGTAACAAATAATAAGAAAGTTCACAAATGTATGACTGAGAAAATTTAGTGTAACTATGGAAGTGTTAAAATTGCTAATCTCTTGATAATCCCGTAAGTTAGCATTTTTTTGTGACTTTCACATAAAATAGTAAGGTTATTAGAGACAGTATATTTTTAATAATTATTTACTAAAAATAATTATATTCAAAAGAATTGATGACTAACTCATTTTTGCGAAAAAATCAGTAATTTTTTTAATCAAAAATCGATACGATTTATTTGTAACTCATCAATGATTAATTAATGAACTAAGAATGAACTAAAAAATTTAATGACTAATAAAACTAAAAGTTAATCTATTGATTCATAATAACCAATTTAGCGAAAAAGAAGTGCCAATAAGATCGTTAACAACAAGTTATCATAAATATAACTTTATTCTAATAAACTTGACTAAATATATTTTAGCAGACATTTTCATAAGGAAGTTCAGCTTATGAATTTGAGTATGTCTGTGTGTCTGTACACTCACAGACTTTAGATTAATAAAGGGATTCGGTATCTTTCCCAAAATAGGCTAAAGGTCTAGTAAGTTATATTTGTTCTATAAGTGGTTTATTCTATTAGAAAGTTAGCTCTCTATGAATGTTTCGTTCTTGTTTTGTTAATTTATTAAAGAATTTCATAATCAATTGTATAAATGTCAAATGATAACAACCTAATAACTACCTACTACTGATAGAAACAATTTCAATTAAGATACTGTAGATTCCAATGGCATTCATGCGAAGGACAGGTAAAGGAAAAATTACCATTTAATTACCAAATGAAAGTGTAGTTGATTACACTTTTGTGTTATCTTGTTTTATTATGCATCCATGGATTAATTGTTGTCAATTTTTCTTCCGCAATTCATTTTAATTTATTCTTAAAATATATCTTAAAATATGTTTATAACTATTTCGCTTAATTTTTAACAGCAGTGAGAAAAAAAGTATTTGTTTATACAGCTATCATATTTTTTGATGTTAATCTTTAATTTTTTACTGATTTGATTGCTATCCAATAATTTAAAAATATATTTATACTACAGTTACATTAATGTGTTGCTAATGGAGATTTAATTTTTGGTTTAAGCTTTTCAAATAAATTGAGCAAACATTGTTCACTTAATTATTTTCAAAATCTTTATTTCAGATAAGATGTTCGCGCAAAATAAAAAATTCTAATTATAAATAATTTTGTTGAATAGCAAACAGCATAGAGACAAGTCTTTGATTTTTCTAATAAATAAAATCAATGAAAGTTTTGAAAAATAGTTTTTATTCTAATCGTTTTTAAATTGACTCAGTACTTAGGCTTTGGTTATTTTATTGGCACTTATTTAAGGTTACTCTTATATAATCTAATATAAATTGTATATTATTTCTATTAAATTGAGTTTTGAATAGACTTAGATTTTGAATAAATTAAGTTATAATTAAACTAATAATTATTGCTATTCTGAATGTTAATACTCAAAAATACTTATATTTTTAAAGTAAATTTTTTTGTAAAATTTTTCAAACTTTCCCTTAATTGATTAATTCTGATGATTATTGTTGCTAGAAAATCAACTTTTTGCCTAATGCTTAGTAATTGAAATTGAAAAGCTTAATACTGAAAAATAAAAGCTGTATATCTGTAATCTGTACCAGTTTGGATGAAAATTCTTTGTAATTCCTTAAACCTTGAATGAAAGTATTTTAGCATACATTGATATCATATGACAAGTTCTGTGTTCTAGAAAATTAATTAGTTTTATTGATTTTTAACATTAATAGTTCTAAATAAATTTTTACAGATTTTAAGTATCAAAAGCACTATATTTGAATTAGAGTGTCCAATTGTAAAAATTTTCAGGCCCGAAAGATTGAAGTTAGGCTCGGCCTGAGCCCATTTAATTTGGCAAATTGAAAGCCCGACCCGCCCGGCCCGTTAAAAAGAGGCGGGGCCCGACAAATATTATCTTTGATAATTTATTTAATTTAGTTCGAGCCCAATTTATTTAAACTCTCCTATTTTAAGTTTTTAACACACTTTAGCAGAGTTATTTATTGTTAAATATAGATAAGCTTATCTATAAGTTTATTTAATAGTCAAAATATAATATATAAATTTTTGTTTATTTATAAATTAAAGCCCTGCCCAAAATTTTTAAAGTGAAGCCCGAACCCTGCCCAGCCCGATCAAATGTGTCGGGAGCCCTTTAGCAAGTCTAATTTGAATAATATATTAAAGTTTATACGAAAATACTATTCTTTAATTTACCTCATAAAGAAACTTTTCGCTCATTTAAAGTTATCGTTAAATAGCTATTTTTGTATTTTTCGATATCTTAGTGTTAAAAAGATTTTCCATTTATTGGTTACTTATATTATTTTAGGTTGATATTTAATTTATTTATAATTTATATTCATTTTGCAAAATGATTAGTTTCAGCTTTAGCTGATATTTTTCTTGACATTTTTATTCCATTAACTGATTTAAGCAATAATAAATTTTTACCTGACTTTCTTGAAGAGAAGTTCCGCTGATGGATTTGAGTATCTCTTTCTGTCTGTCTGTCCGATTGTGTTGTTGGCCGAAGTCTTTATATTTATTAAGATATTTTAACTGTTCTTTATAAAAATTAAGGGATTTTATATCAAGTCATTAACGAGTTAATCACTAGAATAATTGTAGCGTTGTATAAAAAGTCCATTTCTTCATACATTTTCGGGCTCGCTTATCCGTGAGGGTCGCTTACCCCGAAGAACTCTCTTCCGATCAGTACGATTTTTTAGCATCAAATTAAATATGAGGCCAATTTCGAAGGTTTTTCCTTTCTCACACATTAAGGTATTGATCTTTCCATATTATCCTGGGTCTTAATCTCAATCTTTTGCTGATTGGCAGGCGTATAGAACTTTATGTGCCACTCTATGCTGTGGCATCCGTTGAACGTGTCAAAGCCATCTAAGCTGTGATCTCTCAAGTTGGAAAAAGCTGCGGTTCAACAATAATATTCTATATATTATGAGATCTTCGCACTCTCTCTAATAGATTGACTCCCGATATTAGATGGAGAAAACTTATTTCTACCGTTTTAACTCTCGATCTTGTTCTATCCGCCAGTGCCCAAATTATATTACCATAGGTGAGGGATAGTACAAAAATTGAGTTGAAAATAGATAACTTAGGATTTTGGGTGAGTTCCTGCTTACAAACTACAGATCCATACAGCTGGTTCAAAACATTTCCCGCTGACTTTATTCTTTTGTCACATTATGAATCCAGTTTACCATCACTCGAGTACAATGATCAGAGGTACTTGAACATATCCACCTGTATCAAATGAGTAACAATTGCACACATTGAACAGGTTCGGGAGAAATTACAATGACTTCGAATTTGGAAGTTTATTATAATTAAGGCGGCTTCACAATGAGAGTTAAAATGGTCTAGTGCTAGCTTAAGGTCAGAAATTGAAGAAGATAATATTGCTAGATCGTCTGTGAAGAGAAGATGACTTTTATCAAAGTCTCCAATTTTTATAACCTTTTCACCAAGACTACATTTTGCGATCCAGTCCATGTAGGTTATAAACAAAAAAGAAGATAAAACGCATCCAGCTTAGACATAGAACAAGTTTTACATTCAAATGAGAGAGAGAGAAAGAGAAAGAGAGAGAGAGAGAGAGATTAGAGCATATATAAGATTCATATCCACACCATATTCTTGGAGAATTTTTTACAGTAAATTTCTGTTTACACGTTGGTGCGCTTTTCCATATCTACAAATGCATTGTAGAGGGGCAATTCATACTCCTAAGATTTTTCGATAATTTACTGAAGAATAAATAGCTGGTCGGTTATTCCTTGTACTCGACGAAATCCACTTTGTTAGTTTTGGATTTTGTGGTCAACTACTTCAGTAAGCCTACTTTAATGTATCTTTAAATAGGTTTATCAGGAAGGCTTAGAATGGTGATTCCACAGTATTAGGAGAACTCCTTCTTATTCCATTTCTTAAAATTGGGTCCTTTGTCCTTTTACAAACAATTCTGATCAACCTTATCTACAAAAAACAAAAGCATTTCTGTTCTGATTTCATCCACTACACAGCATTTCTAGGTTTCAGTGACTTTAAATCCTCTGTTGCTCTTCTAAAGATGGAATATATTCTTGTCAGCAACTCTGGGTTTTGAGATTTTGGGAATACAGGGTTAAGCAGTTCTTTAGAGTACTCCTCCATCTTTGAAGTATCTCCTTATCATTGGACAAGAAATTTCCGTACTTATTTTTGACTGAATTCAATGACTTCGCTTTTTGTGCTTATAGTTATTGATTATGTGCTTTTCTGAAGTCGTTTTTCGAGGCCACACCAAAGATTTTCCATCTTCTTTTTTGCAGTGCTAACATCTTCTTTTACAGCCTTCGTGTCATCGTATTTGCGTCGAGAATCAATGTTTGCATTTTTAATCAAAGCTTTGTATGCTAACCTTTTTCTCATTAACAAGTGTTTGCATTTCTTGGGACCACCAAGAGGTACAACGCTTATTAGGAAAATCTTCAATGCTTTTTAGACATAATATTTCTACTGCACTAAATACTGGTAAGTTTTTTGCTTGTATTTTCTCGTGCCGACAACAAGCATAAGAGCCTTAAACTTGGTTACATCAAAATCGTTATTCTCGTCACGTTAAGCGCTTTCATCACATGCCCTTATGTTTTAAATTTTCCAGTCAATCGACACATCACTACATTACGGTTCCCACAAACCGAGGGCTGATACAGAGTATAGCATTCACTGGTTTTACGAGTTTTCTTGCCTAAACCGAGAGGATTAGTAGAGGAATAAATATGGGCAAATCCTATCCCTGCCTTGTGAGGCGGCACACACTGTGTCTCGAATGATACGGTCAGTTGTCATGGACCGTTAACTCGGGCACATCAGGAGCATTATTTCCCGTCGTATGCGACCTCCAATTTACGCCCTGATGTGTTGTATAAAAAATTAAAAGCAAGATTCATAATTTACAAAAAAAAAGAAAAAGTAAAATTAATAATGAAAAAGTAAATTATAATTTAAGGTAAACTCCATTGGGAAACAAAAGTAAAAGCACGTAAAACTTTAAAATTAACTTGAAGTACAAGTAAAATAGATTCAAAATTGGAAAGTTAATAAGACACTAAATAATTGCTACATTAGTTTAGTCTAGTGATGGAAAGGCTTGGGTTCCAGAAGCTCCACCCGGAACCTGAGCCTAAGCCTCAGCCTTCATATGAAAACCTGAACCTAGAGTCTCAAAGTTAGCGCCTGAGTCTGAACCCCAATCTACATCCTTGAACCCGAGCCTCTGTGAATTTTTTAGAGGAAAAAATATTTTATTTAATATCAATAACGCTGTAAATCTTTTATGATTAACAATACATATGATTAGCAACTTTTGTAATAAATAAAATAAAAAACAAAGAAATAACTTGAATTTACTTTTTTTTACAAAATTGTACAATAATAAACTGCTGCACAGGAGGCTCTATAAAGAGGCTCTAAAGCATAATTGCAGTCTATTTGTAATGTTTGTAGCATTAATAGTGCTAAATAAAAAAACTCTATACGTAATCAATGCACTATTAATGCTACAAACATTACAAATGGGCTGCAACTATGCTCTAAAGCTCTATTAAACGCAACCCGTGCCTCGAATCTCAGGTTCAGGCTTAAAAATATGAGAACTTCAAGCCCGAACCTCTATTAAAATTCGAACACGAACCTGAGTCTGAGCTTGAGGTTCAGGTTTATGCTCCATTGACTTTGAAGCTCTAAGCGTCCATCGCTAGTTTTTTCTATTAGTAAGTCGGCTCTCTGTGAATATGTCGTTCTTGTTTACTAATTGCCGTAATAAATCTTAGACTCATCATCCCATAACAACAAGTCTGTATAAATTAGTCAAACATCTTTGATTGTTTATTACATTCTATTGGTATAGAATTAGATATGCAGTAAAAATTAATCAAAAAATGTTATAATCCTAACAAATCGCATAATCTTATGGTTTCGTTTTGAAAACGCATAATAAATATCGTTTTAATATTCTTTAAGCGAATGTTTATATAAAACAAATACTCTAAACAACTTACTACGCAATTGAATACGTGATTTGAATTATCAAATATCAATTCCTTACATAAATGAGAAAAATGATTTGGTTATAATCTCGCTAATAATAGTTACGTTTTCCTGTATAAATTATTTTTTAAGTAAATAAACATTTTAAATAAAAATTCATGTCAAAAAGGAAATATATTTTTTATCAATATTTATATATTTTGTTATAAGGAAATTAATGCCTTAAATAACAATATTCTTTTACAGTTTAAAAATTTAAGTTACGTCTAAAAACTTATTTACAACTAAATTTAAAATTAATTTAACTATAATGACTTATTTAAAAATTTTAATTTCATTTTCTTAATTATTTAATATTATTTTAAATCCATTTGTTACTCTTTTAACATTCTTGTTAATAAGAAACATTTTCTTAATTATGGGTAAAAGATGATAATGTTTCTCTTTAAATGTATCACTTTTTATAGTATTTTCATTTTTTGAGTGATCTGTGGATGACTTTTATAATTTTAATTGAATAAAAATTAAGATGAAATGACATTTGAATTTAGAGTAGAATAATACGTTTTGGATTTAGTAAACAATTTAATAACTTAAACTAATAAAGTTTACATAAGGGAACATTAATTAAAAAAATTTTCCAATTCAGATAACTTACTATATTATATAATAATTTTGAGTTAGTTTTTGAATAACTTTTAAATTTCTTTATTTCAAAATAATTATTTTTTACTTTAATAATTAATGAATAAATAATTCACAATTAGAGTAAATCAGAATGTTTACAGTAATATACAGTGAATTATTAGTTGTATTAATTAGACTAGTAAACGGGTCCCCGATTTGTCAGGCCCCCGCGTGCCCCCGACAATAATCCTCGGGCCGGACTTTGAAGTTTCTCTAATTTTTATGAATTACTTCTTTTTATATATTTCATAAATCGAAAAAAATTTTAAACGTAACTTTTTGGTTTAATAATTATTACATTAATAAAAACTGATAACTAATACTTAACGAAATTCTGTTAAAGTGAATAATCTTTTGTTTTAAGTAGTGTCCAATTGTTCAAATTTTCAGGCCCAAGCCCGACTCAGGCCCGAAAGATTGAAGTTAGGCTCGGCCCGAGCCCAATTAATTTAACAAAATGTAAGCCCGACCCGGCCAAGCCCGTTAAAAATTGTCGGGGCCCGACAAATATTATCTTTAATAATTTATTTAATTTAATTCAATTATTTAAACTCTCCTATTTTAAGTCTTTAACACACTTTAGCAGAGTTATTTATTGTTAAATATAGATAAGCTAATCTATAAGTTTATTTAATAGTCAAAATATAAATTTTTGTTTATTTATAAATTAAAACCCGACCGGGCCCGAAATTTTTCAAATGAAGCCCGAACCCGGCCCGACTCGACCAAATGTGTCGGGGGCCCGTGTATGCCTGACAAATCGGGGCCAGTTCGCTAGTCTAATATGATGCGTTTGCCATGACTACGGAGGGTTATTCACATAAGTTTACACACTTAAACTTTTCGGTAAAAACAGTGATACTGATAAGGCATGCGCTTTATATTGTAAAAAAATAAAGTATACATACATAAGATATAATAATTCTAAAGATGCAACGGATGTGACGTTTTGATTACGTATACTGAGTACTGTATACATAATAATATGCACAGCATAATAAAAAAAGCACATGTTTTACAGTTTGTATGATTAAACATTCATAATACGTTTGCATTGAATCAAATATTAAAGTGTAAGAATTACGGTTTATATAAAGTTATACATTAATTAACTTTAAAATGGCTTAAGATTTTGCAAACACAGTAAATTTATAATACATATAAACATTATTTGTGAACACTTAAAAATATTAAATTAAAGTTTAAGTGCTGTAGTGGGAAATAATTGCTGGAACGGGAATTAAATAATGGCGCGGGAAATAACTGCTGGAGCGGGTCTCTAGTAGTTATTAATTAGTGAAAACACAATTAATTTAAACACAATGAGAGGAATGTTATTGACGCCCGAAGTTGAAGATGGCATAATAACATATTTTTTTGCCCTTTAAAGCTCAAATATTACGACAAATTACTTTAAGATATTTTTAAATCAAATAATAAAAATTAATTAATTTTTCTAAATATTTAAATGTTTATTACGCAATATTGTCAAAACTTAAGCTCAAAACCTTTGACTGTAAAGTATTTATAAAATTACAATGAAATTCAGTATTAATTTATTTTTACTTATATTCATTTAAATGTTTATAAATAAATCAGTTTTCCATATAATGATTTATATTGTTATAAATTATAACGTTAATGCCTTATTTTATTATTGATTTTCATTAATGTGAAATTGGTTTTAACATTGATTTATAGCAAAAATACTTATATATTTTCAACCTTTAATAACTTAATATTACTTTATTATTAATTAATAATTTCAATTTTATATTAATTGTTTATTAGAGCTTAATTAAATAAAAGGATTTGAGTTAAAAAGGAATTGGAAATAATATTAATTATAAATTTAAGTACAATCATATAACTATGATAAACATTAATTTAAATTTTGATTTCAACTAAACGTATTTTATAAGGTTTTGGTTCAAACATTAAACCAGCATTTTTTGGTTCAAAATCAGTAATATGTTTATTTTCCAATTCAAACATCGATCCATCGGTTGATTGCAATAAACGCGTTAACACTAAAAATAACGAATACATAGCAAACTTGTCTCCGACACACATACGCTTTCCAGTACCGAATGGTATAAAAGCTGGATTTATTTCACTGATGAATCGTTGTTCTGTGTCTAAAAATCTTAGTGGATTAAATATTTCTGGATTATCCCAATAACGGATGTCATTTAATATTGAAAATTGATTTAATATAAGCATTGTTCCCTTTGGTATTGATTTGTTTGCTATTTTCGAAATAGTAATTTAAAAATTAAAAAAAATAAAAACTTATTATATTATATCATGTAAATTACATGATGTAATACCGATATAAGTATGGGTAGAAGTCGATCGCATTACACCCAAAGGAAGTATAGGTCTATATCGCATCGTTTCACAAATAAATGCATTCACAAAATCACACTTTTCTTTGTCGCTTTTATTTGGAATTCTATTACCTTTAGATTAGAAAAAATAATTTTAAAAATTAATCATTTTAATGGATTGTTTAATAAACCAATGTTTGCTTTGATTTCTTCTCTCATTCTTTTCTGCAAATCTTCATATTTACTCATAAAAAGTAAAATCCATTTAAAAGTGTAAAGACTTGTATCACTTCCACCTAAAAATATGTTGAAATCAAATGAAATTGATTGCTATTAATCTAAAGTTATTAAATTATATATTATTATACCACCAAATAATGTGAGAATACTTGAAATAATATTCTCATCCGTTAAATATTGTGCTGAATCAGACTTATTATTATTTTCTTCGTTTATATAATATTCAGCTAAACTCTGATAACTATCTAAATCTAAATCATTTATTAAATTAATATTTGATTTATTAAACCATTTAACAAGCGAATTTATAAATAAATCGCTTCCATGTTTTAATTTTGTCGTGTTATAAAATAATTTCAATGACGGTATATATCCTAAAACCATCACTTTTAAGATATTATATTGAGTGGCATTAAAATATTCCAAAATTTTATTGACATTTTTATCTTTGAAATCAAGTTTCTTATTAAAAGTTAATTCAAATAATAACAGAACAAATATGCTGTCAATATATTTAAACGGCACAAAAGGTTTTCCACTCTCTTTTATCTTTATTATATCCACCGACTCGTCCACTATTTTATGCGTTATTTCGTGAATAAAATTACTAGACATTAGATTTCTAAAATATAGTGTATACATATATTAAATATTGATTAAATATATGAGATTACCTGAGTAGAGATGGCAAAAAGCTCATTTATACCGGAGCTTGAGCTTGAGATTAGAGCTTATAAAAAAATTTAACCCTTAACATATTTTGCCATATTTTATTAAATAAACAAATTTAATGCAAATTAATGCCTAAATTAAATTTCAATCTATACAAAATTATGGCATACAAATATTAAGTATATACAAGAATGCAAATATGCGAAAATAAATTAAAATTAGATTCTAAGCACGTAATTGTTTTATTGGATTATATGCATAATGAGCTCAATAAGATCGATACCCTGAGCTTCGAGCTTGAGCTTTATTCTTTATGCTCGATTTACACTGAGCTTGTAGCTTGAGCTTCAAGCTCCTGAACATAAAAAATCGAGATTCAAGCACAGCTCAGCTCAAGATATCTTAAGCTCACTCTGAGCTTAGTGCCATCTCTATACCTGAGGATGGGTTAAGTATTTTTTTCAAGATTTCACTGGATTATTACCTTAAAGCTCTAATTGAAAGATTTCGTAATACTTTGTACTCATCGCTTATGTTCAAAAATACAAACAATTTATATTTATTTGTTGATACTTCAGCTATATTATCATAAATATGTGGTTCAATTCTGTCTCAAAACTCGATTTGATTAAACATTGGTTTCGCGATTTCTATTCCGCTGATTACCACCACTGGCTTTGATCCCAACCAGAAAGTATAAACGTCACCGTATATTTCTGCCAAATCCTTAAATAAGTAACTCGAATGACGTTTAAAATTAGAAATAATCACTATTTAAATATTTATATAATTATTTAAAAGTTAAACTAGTTTTATTATAAATTTATACATAGAAAGTTTCCGGTAATGGCTTTGGTCCGTTTGGATAGTATTTCAGTTTTGAATAATAATTAAAGACATCTATAGTAAAACATATAATTATTGACACAATAATTAAAATATAAAATGATTTCCAATTTAATAAATCCATTTTGCGATCAATACCACTGATAAATTAACTAAACTATTTAAACTTAAATAACAAAATAAACTATTTGCAGTCAATATACTATTTTTATGCATTTTAAGTGAAATAAAAAATCAAAAGTCGGAACAAATATCTGGAAGCTATTATTTTACCAAATTATGGAATTATAATGAAAAATTATTTTATATTTAAATATATAAATTTATTTCGTTCGGACAATACCAAAATGTTGATTTGTTTTTGCAAAAATATATTTTTAAATTACATGTTTTAATCTAGAAAACATCGATATTGCATTAAAGTTAGCAGACTATTAAAGTTTAGCAACAAATTGCTGCTAAAAATTTAATGTTCTATTTTTTTCACTTAGAGCTCAATTACGATAAATAATTTTTTAAAACAAATATTGAAAATTAATTATTTTTCATTAATATTCCAAATGTTTATTTCGTAATAATGTCAAAACTTAAAGCTCAAAAACTTTCCTGTAATGTATTTATAAAACTTAAATGAAATTCCGTATTACTTAAATTTTCATTTTTTTCATTTACATGTTTATAAAGAAATCACTTTTCCGTATAATGATTTATATTGTTATAACTTATAACATTAATACCATATTTTATTTATTGATTTTCATTATTGAGAAAATAGTTATTAAAATCGCACCTTAATTTAAAAATTATATATAACAAGGGTTTTAGCCCGACTACGTCGGGATAAATGGTTTGAAATTCGAATAAAAACTCTGCTATAACATAAACCTAACAAAAACAATCCATAACTTCCAAAACGTCCCCACATCTCCCTAAACTAACTCGAATAATATAAAAGTATACTGTGAACTAAAAAAGGTGTAAATGCTTCCCAATATAATGTGAACTTAGTAAATAATTAAATAATATTTAATAATGTAATGCTTATTTTGAGTGCCAACCTCTTACGATTTAGGGTTTACTCTAATGTTAGTTTTTAAAAACCATACGACCTCGAAATGGAGATTAGATAATGATGAATCGATTGATGTATTTATCTTTTTATATTATTTTGTCTTCGTTTGGGCCGAAGAATTATTACAATAAACACATGGTATTTTGTACTTAATTCAATGAAATTTAATGTAAATGTGCTAACGTTTTGACTCTATTGTGCTATACTTACCTTTATTATGCTATGATAACATGTTTTTTTTAATTTTTAATTCTATAGTGTTATTTTTGCCCTAATGTGTTATTCCGACCTCTATTGTGCTATAAAGACCTCTTTTGTTCTGTTATGACCTTAATTGGTTTATTCTAACCTCTATAGTGTTATTTAAAGCCTATTGTGTTATACCGATTTCTATAGTTTAATTTAGACCCAAATGGGTTATACCAACCTCTGTTGTGATAATAATGACCTCTATTGAGTTATTATGACCTCTATTTTTTTATTCTGTCATCAATAGTGTTATTCTGTCATTTATCCTTGTATATAACTGTAAGTTTTATTTGACGTTTTATTTCCAATCTTAAGGGATCTGATTCTGTATGTTTAAGATAAATATTAAAAAGTCGAATTGAGTTTTGGATTTGGAAAATCCTTCCTTATGTAAAATTTGTATGATAATAAAGAGGTTTAGAGTTATAATTAAAAAAGGATCGTATCTGTGATTTTAATAATACACTCCAACAACAACATTACAGCATGGAATTTTCATTTAACTTTAAGTGTTGAAAAGTCGTTAACAAATTCGTTAATTAATAAATAAATATAAGATAAAAGTAATAAAATAAATAATTCAGAGCCGGATTACCATTGAAAACAAAACATTATTTGTTGGCATTAAAAAATCAAACAAAACATTAGTATGAATACGTTTATTTTAATCCGATTCACATGAATTCTAAAAAGTCATAATTAAAAAAATATTTGAGACAAGTTTTTATAATAATTGTAATCCATTTATACAGTAATAAATTAATAACGTAAGAATAAACTTAAAATCAGTTACTAATTAGTATGGATATAATAGATTTAAAGACGATTTAAATTATCTTAACGGTAATTGTTTGTTAAATGGTTTTAATCAAATTATAGAATAATAATAGGGTTCACACACTTTGCATCGACAAACTGTTGAACAGTGCGATGCAGTACACTATACTCCACACAACTAACACTATTACA
>JAQGAW010001008.1:0-22153 GCA_034698025.1 Phthiracarus crinitus | reverse complement strand
CATCGCTGATAAAAATAGTGTGTTTATGACGTCATCCCATAGCGTGAAGGAAACGCCAAACGAGCATATACTACTTTCAATCTTTTTAAAATTCTTTATTTATTTCTTTAAATTTTTTAAAAGGCCTTAATTTTATAATAATAAAATTGAAAAAAAATTTTAAAATATCAAAAGATAATTTTGAATTTATGATTATTTTCCAAATTAAAATTTATTCTTAGGGCTATGCTGTATTAGAATACGCGAAAATATATAAACTTTGCTCTCTTATTGAAAATATCTGTGTTTGTTTATATATATTTTAAATTTCAGTTTTAAACCATAAAAATTGTTCCATAAAAATTGCTTCACTGCTCGCAAAAAATCACAGTAACTATTGAGACTTGAATAATGACTGACAATAAGTCAGTCGAAACTGTTGTCTTAATCTGCAAACTTATTAGCGGACAATAAGTTAACACTGCCATAAAATTATTCTCAAATTAGAATATTATTTAACAAATTAAAAAATGGAAGAATCAGTACATTTATTGCTAATGTCTGATAAAAGTTTTCATAAAAAAATAATAAAATTCTTAATTGAACAAGAAGGATTATTCTCTGAAATACAATGATAGCTAATTCCTATGAATCGATTATAAAGTTATTAAATAAAGAATTTTATAATTTTATAACTATTTTTTTCTATTTTTACATTTATCAAAACTTGTTAGCAAATATGAATTAAAGCCTAGAAAATAAATTGTGTTTTCATAACTTTGGGATTAGATATTTGTACTGTTAATAATGGTTTTTAAAAGTCTCTGATATTAAGTTAAAATTAAATTATTCAGATCAACATAAAATTATTAGAAAACGGTAATTCATAATATTTAATCTAATGATTTATTCTCATATTTGTATAATAATTAGACCTGCCAGACGTCCAGTTTTGGGCTGGATTGTCCAGTTTTATGATATATAATACACTGTAAATATTATATGTTCATTAAGAAATCTTTATTGTCCAGTTCGTGTCCAGTTTTTTAAAATGATTTTTAAGTAAAATTCCAGCTTTACTCAAAAATTTTATGGTAGGCATAATAATAATAGTAATGCATTATTTCACACCTATATATGGATAAGAATATGTGAGATAAACTTTTAGTGAGAAAAGTAATCAAAGGTCTTTTTACATATAAAACAACTTATTATATCTCATTTCAAATTTAATTAATATTAAAGACAGCTAACAAATTATGCTATTCTTTAACATATAACGAGTGTTGTATAATTTTCAATTTTAAGTTTTACTTTTCTTTTACTTTTGCTTTCAGAAAAAATTTTAATTTTACTTGTCTTTTACTTTTCTTCTAATAATAATTTTAATTTTACTCTACTTTTACTTTTTCTTTCTTTGATATATTTAAACTTAATTGTATTTTACTTTTTCTTTCTTTAAATAATTTAATTTTACTTGTCTTTTACTTTTACTTTTTCTTTAACTTTTTCTTTTACTTCTTGGTTAAATTATATTTTTTCTAGTGTTGTATCGTTTTAATATTTTGTATTTTAATTGTATTTTGATTTTTACTATAATAATCGTTTTGATAGAATTTTGATTTTGATTTTAGTAAAAAATTAAATTTTGATTGTATTTTGATTTTGATCAAAATTATAATTTAAATTGTATTTTGATTTTGATTTTAGTCAAAATATAATTTTGATTTGATATTTTAATTTTGATTTTCTGCTTAAAATCAAAACAAATATCAAAAACATTTGTGATTTTCAAATTGATTTTGATTTTTTCATAAAACTTTTATTTGAATTGTATTTTGATTGTATTTTGCAGTTTTAAAATCATTTTGATTGTATTTTCAATAATTAATTCTATTTTGATTGTATTTTTATTTCGATTAATCAAAATCAAAATTCAAAATATATTTTGATTTTTAAGTAAAATTCAAAAAGCGTACAACACTAATATACAAGGTGGATAAAGTAAAAATATGTCACTTTGCTTGTTTTGCGGTTTTCAATTGGCATATGCCAGAATATTTTGTATTCAAATATTAGTGATTAATTTTAGTTAATTTTTGTCTTATTATAAATAAACTTAAATTAAATATTAGATATATCTATATTATTAATAAATTAAATTGGTTTAAATTAGCGTAAAATTAATTCAAATTAAATGAATGATCTATTGCTATAGTTACACATGTTATGCCAAATCTGCTGGAAAATATAATGATTATTATCTCTTAATTTAATTTTCCTTTCATATATTTTTATTCGATTATTACCATTTTTACTAATAATAACAAATCGATATTAATAATAACATTAATAAGAATTCGATTCAAATGAATAATAATAATTAATAGTAAATCGCATATAATTAGTGCCAAAAATGGCGTTAAACTGAATTTGAGTTCACTTATGTTTTTTAAGTTAACCCATTGATAGGTTTAATAGCACTGAAAAGTGTGTCATATCAAAAGTATAAATTGAATATTACTATTAATTCATGTGAATTATTTTTGACAGTGCATAAATAATGTGCGCATCAAATTAAATTTAATAGACACCTTTCATCAAAAGCATCCTATAATCAGAAAATTTCTATCATCAAGACTTCTATTATAAAAATCCATTATTTAATATAAAGAAAAACCAAAATCCCTTTATTATTATAAAGACTGCGAACACTATGACAGACAGAGAAACAGACAGACAAGGTCAAATCTATAAGCTCGCCTTTTTTTAAAACTAAACTAAAAAATTTCATAATATCTAAAGCCACATATTTTTACTGTTATCGAGTTCCATAAACTTTAAAATATTCGATATAAATGTCAAAATATAACAGATACCAAATACCACTATTATATCGTTATCCTGTGGCAGATTATAAAATAATGAAAAATTCTTAAAAATAAAGAACTTTTAAAATCCCTTATAAAATAAAAAGAAAAAATCAAATTAATAAATTTAAAAGCGTCATCGGACAGACGTTAATCTTAAAATCCATATATCTGTTTCTGCAAATTCAAATAATAAATTTTATCAAAAGTTTTAAAAATATTGTAAATATTAATAATAATTTACTTTAAATACAAATAATAAATAGATATTCATGGGTGATTATTTGTGCAAAAATTTATATTTTTAATTTTTCACCGGAGTGAACTTAAAATATTTACCTCTTACATTGTTTTGGAATAAGGTAATAGATTATATTAGTTTTAAGTACTTTAATTAAATTTAAAGTTTAACAAACTTAACAAATTAAAAGATTTTTTTATAAAACATTCGAAATATGATAAAGTTTGTAATAAAATTTTTCTTAATTCATCATTATGATCATGAAATATTTTTATTGGCAAAGCTGCTTGAATAAGTTTAACCAATAATATTATTGATACATTTAAACTTTAAGTGTTGACAAAGTAAAAAATAATTTATTTAGCAATAATAAATTTATTATTAAAGTATGTAAAATAAAGTCTCATTAAAAATACATGATTGTAGTTAAAGATGCTAAAGCATTTTTAATTTTAATTGACTTATATGATATTTAAGTCTTGTGAAAGAGATGATTTAAATAATTAACATTTGTTTTTTAAAAGAAATTTGCTTATTGGGATTATTTAATGTATCAAAAATTAATTTCTTAGGGTGATGGAGAAATTAATTTATAAATTTTAATTTTATTTATTAAATTTACTATTAAATCAAACATTATAATTGTTTAATTTTTAATTGTTATTTAAAAATTTATGAAGGAAATATATTACTAAAGATGAAACAAGATCGACACATTCAAAGTGAGCTGATTTTCTGATAGTTTTATTTATACTTATGGTATATTACTCCTTTTTAAGAAAATAGTTAACAAGATATCAAATCCCTTAATTAATATAAAGAACAGATATAATCCCTTAATTAATATAAAGGCTGCAGACACGAGGACAGGCAGAAATACATAGTTAAATTAATAAGCTGGAATTTTTTTTAAGAGTCAGCTAATAAAATATGTTCACAATCATTTTTACTTATCAATAATTATTTAATAAATAACACTGAAATAATGAAAAACAAAGATTCTCATCGCTTACGCCAACTATCTTATGAATGATATAATTGATTTACTTAAAATAATCTAATTAAACTTATTTACAGCTTATAGCAGAAAAATTAAATTTTGAGAACTTTTAAAATAATTGAATTAAATACAAATGCTAATATTGGCATTAGTACAATATAATAAATATTCTAGGTGGTTAAATTGAACTACATTAATTAAATGAAAATAAACTCATATCAATATATTAGAACTTTTTATTAGTATAAAAGATACTTCAAAATATTTATGATAGTAACAAAAAAGTCATGAATTTGATTACCTATTATTTTACATGGAATGTAATTAACAAATAGAAATATAAAATAAAAAAACTACTTTTGATTTATCCATTATAAGTAAATTAAAATATTTGATGTTTATATAAAGTAATTTTTAAAAAAAAATATATTAAAAGGAGCAATTAGATTTAAAGTAGCAAAATAAAAGTAACCATAAAGATATCAAATTTAAGGAATTATAGATTTTCACAAAACAATCATAAAACAAGATCGAAACGGTCGTAATATCTGACTATTCATTTTTAAGTTAAGATAGTTTTTGGTCGTTCGTATAATTATAAAAAAAACATCCAAAATGAATTTTTACGTTTTAAAAATAAATTTATATAAAATATACTTTAAAATCAAATTTAAATATATGAAAAAAATAATCATAATAAATAACTTAAATTTTATAAACTATTTAATACGTTTAGTAGATTTATTTGTAATTTTTTCTTTTATCTTTTATAAATAGATAAATTTTAAATAAATGATTTATAATAGTTTATAACTATTTGTATGTAACAAAAATATTTTAAGTAATATAATATTTAGAAAATAGAATAAGAAAACAAGAAAGAGTATGAACATACATAATGAGCTCACTTTATGTTATATTCTATTTAATTCAATAATATATCGATATTTTTTCTTATTTAGATATTTTTGCAATTTAATATATTTATTATATTGCTGAATAAATATATTTTATTTTGTATTTAAGCAGTTTGTAATTTTACGATATTTAGTTTTAATAAAAATTTTTTATATTTTTGGGCTGAAAAAAGGCATTTCTTTATGTTTATTAAAGGATTTTCATTTGGGGTCAGAGTAGGGTGTGACAGACAGACGGACGGACGAATGGACGGACGGACGGACAGACAGACAGACAGACAGACGGACGGACGGACGGACGGACGGACGGACGGACGTACAATGTCAAATCCATAATATGATTTCTGCAAAGTCATATAAAAAATAATGAATTAATTTTAAAGCTGATTTCACCTTATACCGTTTTATTAATAATATAGTATTGATGGAAATTAAGATTATATTTATTATATTAATTAACAGTTTGTATAATATAAAACTTGTATAAATTGAGTTACAGTTATTAAAAAATTGAAACTTTGTTTGGGTTAGAATAGTTTTGTTTTTCTTTTAATTTTTAAAACTACTTATTTGTTTATTCATTTTTCAAATATTTGAAAAACATTTACATTTCGAAAAGAAATATAATTATAATAAAAATTAGAATGAAATTAAGTGAAGCAAAATCAGAAAATTCTCTATCCCATACCTTCCCGAAAGATAGGCCCTAATCAAGTTAAAACCGAGAAAAAAAAGACCAATATTTTTCAAATCCCAAACTACTAAGACCCCATCCGGACCCAAGCGGAATCCCATTACGACCCATCCAGACTCCATTCTACTAATACAAATTAGGATAAAGTTATGAAACTTGCTATAATGTAAATTATTCTTGAAATTATATATAATCTATAATATTTAAATTTTTGTTGTATATAAAGATAATAATTGTAAGAGTTTTATTTCGGTTTTTATGAAGAAATACCTATAAATCAAACAATAAAATTAAAATAATAAACCGGTATTTTGCCTTATTTCAAGTGGATTGATTCGCTTTATTTTAATTTTTATAATGATATATTTAAATTATAATTAATAAGAATTTACTTTATACAAATTTCTGATTGGCATAGTCTGTCTTTATTTTTATAGTTTAAAATTTATTTTATATTATTGTTATTTTATAAGTTTGATTGGCCACAATTTTCAACGATTATTGTTTAAACATTCTAAATAAAAATACTAATAATTCAGCAGATTTAAAATTTATTAATATTAGTGACAGTGCTACTCTGTTTTGATTTTAAATAATTTTATTTGCAGTAGTACAAAATATAACATTATTAAACAGAAGTAATTTTGTAAAATATAATGTAAGTTATTATGAGTCACAACTAGTGACCCATTACTGCACTGCCAGTACTGGCTCACATTCACTTATGCCTCATCATTATAGTCATTAATCTATTACACGCATTCTTAAACATGCTATAATCTCATAGCTTATCCGTTAATACACGTTTCATAACTAACTCCAGTTACCATTTAATGTTATTAAACTTCACATTGCTATTAGACTTCAATCTATTCACTTGCTGTGAATATTGCTATATTTTGTATCGTTTCCTTTTCAATTATACTAATTAGTAAAATCGAATGCTTTCAAAATAAATTGTTTCATTATTGAAGTGTAGAATCATTTATTTATGGTAGCCATTACTACTCAATCAAGTCATTTGCGGCAGATGATACAAAAACTTGGTTTTTTCAAATATGAATTTTTTAATTTTTAATGATTTTCCAATTTTTTATAAATCTTTTTTTTCAAAAATAAATTTTTTATTTTTTAGACTTTTAATACTTTTTTAGTTTTTTTTTTGTAAATTAATAAGTTTTTCATCATTTATTATTTTTTTAAAATCCCATAATAAATATAACAATCGGATAAATCAAAATATATATATTAAGAATTTAAAAAAATATTTTATTAAAAATATTTATTGTGACAAACACGTGAAAAAAGCAATTATCTTTACACAAAATTATGTTACATTGCATATTTGTTTATAAAGCATGTATGTATATATTTATTAAATCTAAAATTTATTAATGATCGGAGAAGCTCAAAGTGAGATTAAGTTAGTTTGAGTTGACCTGAACTTGAAGCTCAAATTATTGTTTTCAAGAAGATATAATCTCAAGCTCAAAACTCATTCCACACTTTGAAGTTCAAGCTCAAGCTCAGTATAATTGAGCTTTTTGCGATCATTATCGATCATACGTCTGTATCTATCATCCCATCATTTATTTCTTGTGTAACGTTATCTTTATAGTTGAGAAAATTTGTATAGTAAGATAAGAATATAGTTATGTTATATATAATATTGATCTTTATTTTAAATTTTACAAAATATTTTTATTGATTCTCTTATTTTAATAAAATTTTGAGAGATTCGGTTTCTCCAAAGTTTAATTTATAAATTTATAATAGAATTAATATTGATATATAACTTATATTTGTTTACAGTTTTAAAATATTTTAGTTATGAAAATATGTATTAGCTGAAAATTTTTACATCATTATATCGAAATTATTTACCGGAATAATTTCGAAAAAATAGTTATTTAAACATATTCAAATAAAAATATGATTATAAACATTTGTAATTGAAATGTTTAACATGAAATTTTTCCAAAAAATTCATATAAGTTTTAAAAATATCTTTATTGCATTAATGTATAAAACGTAAAAAAGATTAGATATGATACCTAGTATTTTGGATACTTGGTATCGCAATTCATATCTGATCTTACTTATTCATATCATCAACTTATATAAAATAGTCTTTTTATTTGAATATTATTTTGTTTACAGTTTTTCAAGTATTATATTAAATAAAAACTATTTACATGAAAATATCTAATAATAATAGCAATAATTTTTTAAATCAAATAGGAATCGTATAGCATTCAATTAAAATAATTTGGATAAAATGAATATTTAAAACAATTAAAATATTATAATAAAAATTGTGGAATTCACCATAGATAGAAATATATGTATCTATAATATTATAATTTAATAAATATGCCGTTTTTAAATTTAACGCAAAAATTCATCGTGCTTATCTGACATCTATCATCATAGTAGTGTTGTTTAACTTTCAATTTTTAATTTTACATTTCTTTTACTTTATTTTTCTATTACATTTATTTTCAACATTAGTTTGAATTTTACTTTTATTTTACATTTTCTTTTTTTAAATATATTAATTTTACTTTTAATTTTGCTTCTTATTTAAAAAAAGTTACTTTTATTGTTTCTAATATAATTAAACTAAAAATATAGTCTTATTATAATTTACGCATTATTAAAAATACATGGAGTGCTTAATTATTACTTTTTCAATATGCAAAGACTGACATTATATATAAAATAATTTGTCTTTTACTTTTGCGTGTAAGGTTTTATTATAATTGTATTTTACTCTCACTATTTATTAATTTTTTAGATTTATTTGTATTTTACTTTCACCTTTTGTTTGATTTTTAATTTTAGTTGTATTTTGCTTTTACTTATAATAAAATTTTAATTTTACTTTTCTTCTCTTTTACTTAATTTAAAAGAAAAAGTATAAAAATTCATTGCTTTTACTTTTGCTTTCAAAATTAAAAATAAAACTTCATCAATATAATCTAACCTTATTGGCAAATCTGCGAGACAAATTAAATGTAAACTCTATTGAGGTAAATATAAATATTTTTACATTGTTGAATAATAGATATAAAATTAAACCATACAAATAACAATGTAAAATTTGTAAATAAAAAAGTTTTAAACAATAAATTTGAGAAAATATCATGATTTATTCATATTTATTGAATATTTTCATAACTAATTGAAGCTTTTAAAAGTAAATTTTATTTTTTAATGTTAATAACTGTATTCATAAACTTAGTGTTTAATACTTTGTTGACATTTCCAATAATTTCACGAATGACATTGCAATAATCGATAAAAACTAAAAAGTAATTATAATAAATAATAATCAATTGATTAAACTTTAAATAATTAAAAAACGAAGGATAAAACAGTAATCACTTTATAAAAGCTAAAATAATTAATGATGATTAGTTTCCAACAGTAAAATCCAACTCTTTATTGAATCAATCCTTCCATAAATACTGATCTTTTTTTAAAATAATAATTAACAGCTAATTTTTTATTTCAATAATTTTTGTATTACCTTTAACAAAATTTTAATGTTAATTCTTCTTTTAATATTACGTGAATATATCAGTGAAAATAATTTAAAATTTAATTTATAATATTTGTCAGATTTGTGAGCTAATGATGAAGCAGTATTCATAAAAACAATTAATATTAAGCAAACATATGCTGTTCCATAAAAATACGCAAATCGAACAAACGAAGTCATGTCACAATACATTACGCTATATAATATAAGACTAATCACAGAAGAGGATAAAAAATAGAATCAAAACGAATTCTTTGCCCATTAATTGTCATTACAATTTCATTTATATATTTATTTATTTTATTTTACTTTATAGAAATTTTTTAATACATTATTTGCAATTTTAATATTATTATATCTAGTATTTAAATCCTAAAATATCAATATTTAAAAGGTAATAAAATTGTGATTTGAGTTGACAATCTATAATTTTATTATCACAAAATTCTTTATTTTTCTCGCAAAATTCATAATTTAAGAGATAAAATTAAAATTACTTTACTTTGTTCATAAACACAAATTTAAAACTAAATAAAAAATCTTAGTAATTTTTTAAAAACTGTAAATTAACATAAAAAATTTCTTAATCAATTTTATAAACCTTTCATATTAGATTTATTGGTCCCAAGAAAGCCTAATGTGATTTTATAGATTTTTGTATTTTAAATATTAAATGAATAGATTTATTTTTTATAAATCTAATTTTTTAACTTATTTATTATTATTTACAAAAAAAAATTTTACTAAGAATTTTTTACAAATTTAATGTAGAAACTATTTAATATGTAAGATTTGAATAGATTTTTTTTACAAATGTTTAGTTTATAATTTTTATCCAAATATATTTTTATATTACAAACAAGAACGGAATAGTAATAATATCTTATTTAACTGCTAAAAACTTTTAAATAATATGTTTAATATTAAAATACATTCAAAATGTGGCATATCTGTTGAATTATAGTTTTTATCTATTATTTAGTAGCATAGCCACTCGATATATAAAAGTTTATTTTATTGGTGTAATATTAATTTGACATTATATTTTTGCCTAAAAAATAATTTAAATACAATAGAAAATCTGGATATATGTTAAGTATTACATAGTTGTTATTGGAATATTAGCCAAAGTTGACTATTTTTTAGCGACACTGGACTCAGTACCGCTATGTGGATGATATCTTTATTAAATTAATGGATTCAGCGTTAGATGCGATGCTTGCTTATCCAATAAAAAGCACTGTATTCAATTAACACAATAAAAAAAGTACTTTCTTAACGCTAAATACGTACAGACATAGAAAATGCGTTCACAATACGAAATATATTTGATTACTGCTATGCTATGCTTAAATGCTTACTGCTAATGATTACTGTTAATGCTTACTGATAAGAATTGATGCTAATATTGATGTGTCCTTAATGTTAACAATGATAGCTCTTAAATAGACAATTTAGTACTAATTAGTCAGTTCTGAGTTATTAGTTATACAAAGGATAAGGAATATGAACTAATAGTAAGAGCTGTGATGCTTAGTCAGCGCAGAATACTGTGTGTGACTTATGTGTCGCTACAAATTAAAAATTAATTCCTAATATATATAAGGATAGTCTAAGTAACCTTAATTAGCTTAACAATGAGTTAGAAATGACTAATATGTGAGAACAATTGACAAATATAAGAGAAATATGACATTAACGATAAATAGATTAAATATTGATTACTTTATGTGAATGTGTCGTTCTTATTTATAATTAGTTCATTTTTTTTCAATGTAAACAATCATTTTCATTAAAAGTGATGCTTTTATGTTTTTAATTATATTTTTTATTTCCTTTGTGATTGTTTAATCTATTTTCATAATCTTTTTTTCTACATTCATTCAAATTCATTTTGTTTGATTTAATTTCAACTTATTGTTTTATAAAAAATATTTTGGAGTGAATGTAGTTACAAAATGAACAGTAATGTTATATTCAGATACAACAATTTCTTGGAGTTTTGGTCAGATAGTCATTAAATTATTATGATTTAATTTACACCTTAATCTAGTTATTTGTATTTCGTTTACTCATTTACATAGTCCATTACTGTTAAACGGAGTAAAGATTATTTTGATGCTGTGCTTATTTAAAAAGTTTAAAAATTCATTACTTTTAATACCAGTAAATTGATCAGCCAAAATCATGTCTGGTTTGCAAGCACTCGAAACTTTTTTAATTAATTTAATGAAATTGGTATTTTTTTGAGATTTAGATGACATAGCCCATACATATATGCTAAAATGATCCTTAGCTAAATGGATATATTGTTTAATTGAATTATTTTAGTTGACGATCCATTCAGTATTGAATTTATTTGTCTATTATGATATCATTCGTACAGACATTTCATCTGTATGTATGTCTGTGATATAGAAATTACATTTCAATTATATGTCTATTCATCATTTCGGTTACTATTGTCTTAATTTCAATGGTAGTCTTATTAATAGAATAAAATATCATTAACAAGACCTTAAATTGAATAATAATATACAAAAATTAATTTAAAACAAGAAAGAGTATGAACATACATAATGAGCTCACTTTGGGTTATATTCTATATTAATTCAATTTTATAGTCAAATTTTTGTGTATTAACTATTTTTGGCATTTAATTTATTTAATATATTGTTGCACAACTATATTTTACTTTTGTTTTAAAGCAATTATAACTTTTACTAAATATTGTTCTAGTAAAAAAATGTATAGTTTTATAATATATTGTTGTAAATAGCACTTCAGTGAGTTTATTATGAGTTTTGAATCATTTGTGTTTTAGCTATCGTCGAGTAAACATTAAACAAATTTTTGTTAAGCAATCACAAAAAAGTATTATATGAGTGAATATGATTACACGTGTGAACGGTTTTAACTCGAAATAGTTTTAATAATGTTATTTTAAACAATATTTGATCCAATTTAACCTATTTTTACCATTACTTAATAGATTTTAATACTTTGTTTTAATATTTTAAGGCCATTTTAACAAACAAATAGTTAATTTTCAGACTTGTAAAACCAATATTTAGCCCATTTTTGTCCATTTTTAGCCTTTTAAAACGCATTTTTGTCCTATTGTAAGCCCAAATTTAGTTCATTTTTATCCATTTTAAAGCCATTTTTAGCCCATATTAAGCCAGATAGGAGTCTTTTCAACAATGATTTTTTGAATATAGTAGTCTTTTTATTGTTGATAGGAGTCTATTTTTTGAAAAAAATCCCTTTATTAACATAGATAAAAAAATCCCTTAATAAATAAAGAGCGGTCCACAGACATACAGACATGTCAAATCCAATAGCCGACTTTTACAAAGTGAGCTAAAAATTGCTTGAAAAGAAAATTTTATTTACTATTCGACAGACAAAATATTTTGGTTTTATATAAAACTTGTGACCTATAAAACATGTTTCATGAATGTTCTAAAAGTATAAATTTTGATGATTTCTCGACAAGCTATATTACAACTGATTCAACATTATCTAAAAGTATACAGAAGTCCTTTTTACAAAGATTAATTTTAAATATAATTTTAAATGAAAATAAAAATAATATTCAATATAAAGTAATGTTTCCAAAATTAAAATAAAATATAGATGAATAACAAACCAATTATTATTATTATGACAAAAAATAATTAATGCACTAAAATTTAGACTAAATTATTGCATTAAATACGTAGTGAGCTCATTACTATTGTCTATTTTCTCCTTTTGTTTACAATGTTATCGAAATTTGATTTTTTAAACCATACTACTTTTATATTATATTTATTAATATAAAAAAATTTATAAAATTTTGAATTAAATTATAAATTAATTTTAAAAGTAGTTTTGCAATTTTTCCGAATTAAATTTCAAATATTTTATGATTATTGAATATATTCAAGGGGTAAAATTTTCTTTGAGAATATAGTATAGAATTCTTTGAAAATTATTTGATTATTTATTTAAGTTTCTTGAGAAAATTAACAAAATTATTTGTTTATTCTTTTAGAAAATTAAAATTTAGTATAATTCTTTGACATAACTTTGAGCATAATTTTTATTTTTAATCAATAAATAATTTAAATAAATTAGTTAATAAGAACAACAATTTAAATGCGATTGTTTTTAAATACCCAATATCAAAATTTGAACAAATTTTCTATTAAATATTAAATTTATATATTTCTTTGAGAAACATAAATATTCTTTGAGAAAAGTTTAGAATAATAGCTATTTTTGTCAAAAAAATTCCAAACTAAATTTCTTTGCTCAAAAACCTTTTTCTTTGAGAAAAATAGAAATTCTTTGAAATTCTTTGCTCAAAGATTTATTTACCCCTTGAATATACTTACTAATTAAATTAACATTTAATAAATAAAGATTGTGTTAAGGACTCACAATAAAATTACAAATATATTAATACATTATAAATATGTTTAAATAGGTCATTATTTTAAATTGCACGAAACTAGTGTAGTTTCAATTTTTAAAAATTTAAATAGAAATCGATAAAATATTAAATTTTAATTTCAATTAATCCAAATTAAAATGCAATTAATTTTTAAAAATTTGAGAAAATCGAAATATAAATGCAATTCATATAAAAATATTTTATAAAACAAAAATTAAAATGCAATTGAAACGAAAATAAATAAATTTCGAAAATCGAAATGCAATTAAAATTATAAATTTCTTATTGAAACAACACTACACGAAACTGCTAATTAAACTTAAATAATTTTAATCCTAATTGATGATAATATTTAGCAGTTGAACTTTAATATGAATTAGAGATTTTGAGAATACATGTTTGCAAAAGCTTAATCAAAAAACAGTAAAGTTTGTTTTGGCAAACATGTATTCTCAAAATCTAGAATTCATATTAAAGTATTTTAGTGAAAAAATTCAAATTATATTTTTTCTAGAATTGCGTTTTAGTAATGAAGAATCCAATATCCTTTCTAAACACTGAAACTTTTGAAGTAAATCTGTATGAGTTATACTTTCGTATCAAAAGCCACTATAGATTTCAATTTACATTGAAAATTTATATTAATAAAAATTTGTTATTTTAATTTAATATTAATATTAATATTAATTATTTCTAAATAATATTTCTAAAAATTGAGCCATCTGTGAATGTGTCGTTCTTGTTTTAATTTTTAATCATATGTCTATTATTGAATAATGTTTAATTAAAAAAATTATAGATTTTTAATATATTGTTAAAAGATAAATTGAAAAAATACTAGTTTAGAATTAATATTAAAAACTATAATTATATGATATATGAAAAAACTGTAATAATATGATATATGAAAAAATATATTTATATGATATATGAATATTTAATTATTTAAGGAACTCTTAAATTTATAACTATTGTATTGAAACCTTTAAGCTGTTGTATTTTAAAAATCTCTCAATATTTTATTTCTTATACAAAATTGATTGATTTACTTTTCGAAAATGTTTTTTTTTAAATTTTTTTATTTTTATTAATTAGTATTTAACAATATTTTAAAAATCTCTTATCAAGTATAAATTATAAATATAAATCTGTAATTACTTATAAATCTATATTAAACAAGTAAATTTTGTGTTCAATTTGATCTTGTGACTATTTTTTATAGAAATGTTAATAAACTAAACAGCTCTGAATAAAAAGAATTATTAATTTAAAAATGTATTATTTTGTAGTTATTAAGACTTAAATATTTTATATGGTGTATTAAATGGCCAATAATTATAAAAGGTAATTCAGTTTATTAAATAAAATCTAAATATTATATTTTTGTCACAGATTTCAGAAATATAATACAAAAAAGCTAAGCTTTTTTCTTAATTAAATAATTTTATAAAAATTGATTACATTTTATTTTAATTTCTATTAAAGCTAGTTTTTATATTTTTTCCATCTATTTATGTATTGTCGATTTACTTAATATAAATATTAATTTATTTGACTATTGAATAATTCTTATTAATAAATCATATTAACTCTATGGAAATAAATTTATTCTGAAGTGCCATAAATTTTGTCGTACGTTATTAGTTATTTGTATTAGAAGAAGAAAATAATAATATGTTATTTAATTATAAAATAAATTCTTAATCATAATTACAAGTATTAAGATTGAAATAATGTGCTTTTAAAAGCGATTTTCAATGCGAAAACATTAAATTAAACTTAAGATTACTTTATATTCAATTTTACATGCATTTCATAAAAAAAATTTTTAACAACTCAAAACAATGGAAATAGATTTAAATTTAATTTTATTTTAAAAATTAAAATCAAAAACAATTAAAAAAGCTATTATTAATTATTTATTTAGAAGGATGTTTTATTGTTAATATTTTTAAACGGTTCTAATTATTAAATTATATTTTTATATAATAATTAACAAATAAACTAAAAGAAAAATCCTTTAGTTTAATTTGTTAACTTTCATAACGGTGGACAGCAGTAGAAGAACAACAAAGGGAAAGGTTAAAAATAATAACTCTATTTTTCATTTATCCAAAAATAATATGAGTTCATAGATGATTAGCGCAATAATTTGGAAGCTCATTAGAGAAGAATCTATTTTCACGATAAAATTACAATTATTTTAACAAATATGTTTACATTAGGATTATATAATTGATCATTTGACTGAAGATCTAACAATGCTTTTTAGATCCATTCTATTACAGAAGTAGAGATTCAGTTGAGACAAAAAAAATACTTCAATAAAGAAATCTAATCATACAGCAAATTGTATTGTCGAACAATGCGTTAGAGTTTAAAATCCTAATTAAGCAATGAGAATAGCTATCAATGTAATAGCAAACCTAAACGCAAACCGCCAAAGTAATGCTATATTTAGATACTTAAATTTATTTATTTACATCCAATTTAATAATAGGAATTTAAGTTACTAAATAACTTAAAACGGAATACAAAAAAACATAAAATTTTATACATAATTTTATTTTCAATATAAAATTATGTTGCTTTTGTATTCAGATGCAACCAAAAGTAATTTAATTAATAAAATTGTAAACCGTAAATAATATAAAATTATGAATAATGATTAACAAAGAAAATTATTACTTTTTTATTTTGGATTCTAATGTTAAAAGAATTTATTTTATTTATAATTTTACGTCATTTTTTAAGGATTTAAAAAGTTAGTAGATGTTAATCTAACAGATTAATAATATTGCATTAGAATCGTAACACATTCTTAAATTTCTAATGAAAATAATTAAAAAATAGAAAGAGTATGAAAATACATAATTAGCTCACTTTGTGTTATAATTTATTGTAGTGATAGAATAGTCATATTTCGATTCTGCGCTGACTAAACCCGCATCTAATAGGAATATTTTATATTACACTTTTTTAACGTTCACATATTACTATTAACGATTACTCACTAATAGAACTTAGCACTAAATTTGTTTATGTTAATACCATAACTAGTTTCAAATCACTTCTTTGTTTGAAATCTAAGCTTGCAATTCTCTTATAATTATATACTAAAATTGGTTGTTAAATATTAATGGTAATAAAAATACGATTAATTAACCAATTAAGAGATTTATTCAAGAAATTAGATAATAAAGACAATGAATCTGCTTTGGGCAGTGGAATGTCTTTTAGAAGCATATTTTTATAAACCAAAATCGATTAAAAAAATCTAATTCCGCCAGCACATCGTATTAATTATATCGAAATGTTTTGGGGTATTCATTTTAGTTTTACTGGACAAATATCATGTTTTAATTGTGGACTCAATCAATTGGTTAATGATTGTATATATATAAAGATCGTAGAGTCAATAATTATAAATTCATTAAAAAAGACAATATAAATCAATAAAAAACTACTTTAAATAACCATTAAAAATTTAATAATGTAACAAATAAAATAATTTTGAATTTAAACCAGAAAAATCAAAATAGTTATTATAATATTAAATATACATCAATAAAGACAACTATTGAGAAAGTAGATCAATGTCAACAACAAAAATAGTATCAAACCATTAAAAAAGTTGATATTTTTTTCTGGAATTCTTGCGTTAACACCTCAAATGTGCAATACTTTCAATCAGTTAGAAGATATTAGAAATTGATGCTATGCGAATCAAGATTTAAATGAAACAGATTGTCATTTAACACCAAAAACATTAAATGATTTGAGGCATAGTCCTCTCCTTTCTAATTTAAATAAATAAAGTGGAAAATCCTAATTTTAATATAATGCCTAGGGACACGAACGGACAGACATGGTCAAATCCAATAGCTAGACTTATTTTTAAAAAAGTCAGCTAAAAAATCACTTAAATTATTTATAACTTTTTTTGCGCGTTAATAACGCGTTACTAATGAGTAGTGTTGTGCCGATTATGAGAACAAAAATAAAAATAGAATAAAATAATAGATTTTTATTTCGATTTATCGAAATAGAAATAAAATAGATTAAAAATTTTCTTTAGAATAAAAATAAAAATAAATTCATTTCAAAATTTTGTTAAAAACAAAAATAGAAATGAAATAAATTAAAAAGTTTCTGTAATCGATTAAAATTCTTTAAACTAATCTATTTTTATTCCGATTTTCGATGAAAATAAAAATAAAAATAGATTATTTTAAAGATTTTTAATTCAATTTATCGAAATAGAAATAAAAAACTTTATAAAAGTTTTTGAAAATCGAAATAAAAATAAATTAAATCGAAAAAATTCAATCAGCACAACACTACTAATGAGTTACATTATCTAAACGTTTACTAAATTCAACAATATTAATAGTTTAATTTTATTTGTTATAAAAAAATTTTTCATTTTATCATACTTTTTATTTGACGTAAAAGAATAAGTCAAAATATTCAAAACATTCGCTTTTACCTTCAGAAGTAGATTTAACATTTGTTATTAATCGAAAATTTTAAATTAGCTTATTGTCTCACCAATAATTAATATATGCGAATTTGTTATTCAAGTTAGAAGTTTCATTTAATATATATTTACAGTTGATATTTTTTTCAATATTTTAGTAAACTAATTGAATATGTTTTGATTATTTTTGTTCATTTCTAATTTATAAAGACAGGCATAAAGACAGACAAAAACTCAGACAGACAGATAAACACACAGATAGACAGATAGACAGATAGACAGAAATGAGCAAATGTATAAGCTCGCCTTTTTTAAAAAAAAGTTAGATAAAAATTTTTAAGCTTCCTAAGTTTCTAAACTAAAATCCATATTATTTCAATTAATTAATTTTAATTTTATTATTAGTTTTGATAACAATTAATAAATTAGTAGACAATTAGAATAATTAATTTAATTTTTAAAAAATCACTATTAATATGAAGCACGTGGTATAGCCTTATTACGCAAACCTAACACTTATTCACTATTTTAAACTAATTATTATTTATTGAATAGACTTCTACTACTAAATCAAATACATTACAGTCTTGGTTTGCATAATTTATGATAAGCATCTTCGCTTAATGTAATTGTGTCTTTAATGTTTGTAACTAAGCCCAAGAGCTTATGACAAGAGCTTTGGATAATTCGAATCCAATATTTACCAAATCAAATGCAGACCACAATCTGATAAATCGAAATCGAAATGAAGTTAATAATTTAGGACTCATTGAGACCTTCCTGCCGACAGCGCCAGAAAAATTATGGTTTATGCAGACGAAGTAGTAGTAGAGCGGTATGGGAACTCCTAATTTAAAATAGGATTCTTGTTGCCGTGAAAGAATGGTTCCTTAAAAACCTAGAACACATAACAATTTACTTGTAAGTGAAAAAAAGCTTAAGAAAGGAATTATAACTCAATAATTTTTTACTGTTAATAAATAATTAATTATTTTTACCCGACTTTGTCCATGCCCGTTTGTGTGTGGACTGTTCTTTATATTTATTAAAGGATTTTTTCTTTTATTTATAAGAGGATTTTTTAAATTTATTGCTATAAAATCAAAATTAAAATGTTATAAAAATTTATTGTTGAAAGCCTCTCATCACGAAATTATTTGGCGACCCATTTATTGGTCAGGCCTATCCTATCCACATTTGAGAGCAAAAAATTTATTATTTAAATTGTATCTTTTTTGCAATATACATTATAATTTATTGTTTTGAATTTATTATAATAATTAATTCTATTTTAGAGTCTTGTTATTTGATTAATCACAAACAAAATAGGAATTACTTACATCAACTTAATTTTTTTTCTTTTCGATAATGATAGTGATGAGCCATCAACTTTTAAGAATCTTTAACCATAACCTATTTTTCAAAATATTTTTCGTGAACGCCTCATCCAAATTATAAACATTTGATTTATGAAACTAATATATAAACTTATTTTTATATATTATATACAGTTTAAAATATAAATTTGACTTGATATTAAAATTTTTTAAACAAATTTATATGTAAAGTAAGAATGTAAGAAACATTAATAACATATCTAAATAAATACCTTATGTAACCGCACAACCTCCTCAATATTAAATAGTTGCAAATTTTTTAATTAAGTTTAAACAATTATTTAAAACATAATTTACAGTTGATATCTTTTATCAATTTAGCATTTATTTTATTTTGATTTAACAATGAGCAGTTTTTTATTTTTTGTAAAAAAGTTAGCTCAATAAAAATGTTTTCCTTTAAACTATAAACTAATTTCAATAATTACATTGGCTTTAAATAAACTTAAAATGGCTTTAAAACTGCATAAATATAGATAAATAGTTTTTTGAAATCCAATATCATTAAAAATAATAATAAGTTTAGTTAAAAAGATTTTAAAACTTCAGTGGTAAACACGGGATAATATCCACCCCAACGTCACTTTGCGCGCTATAACTTTTTTATACTATATGTGATTTTCTTGGGGCTTTAGATATGCCTCAACTAATAATTTCTCTTTATATCAGTATTTTTTCATTCCTTAATCAGTTAAAAAGAAATTTGTATTTACCCTGAAGTATGTACGGGGCAATCTGTTACTCCATAATACCTTAATTGGATGTCAATGCTTTGCAATGCGATTTTCCCCTTTAAGTTAACATTTTCTGTATTGCACGAAGAGTTTAAGCGTAGGGGTGAAGCGCATAAAACGTGATGCGCAAAGCATAGTGGAAGGCAGCAAAATATTATTATGTCATAATACTTTGAAAGTAATTTTTTTGGTGTTACCACTGAAGTGTTAATAATTATTTTAATGCTTTAATAATTCTATAACCAATTCGCTAATAACTCATTTATTTTTCAAGTTTAAAGTATTATTTTTATATTTCAAAAACTACTTCAACTTATGTGTCTCGAAATAACGATGAAGTAAATGAAAGTTCCAAATTATTTATAAATCGAAAACATTATCTATGTATATATTATGCAAACATACAACAACTTCTTTCTTTGCTATTCGAGTAAATTGTAATCGTTCTATAATACGTTGATTGAGAGAAAATGTAATGAAATAAAACGTGTTTTATATCAGAGAAATGTATTTCGCTTTCAGAAACTAAATCTATTAAGAATAGAGTTACTTTCTTATCTTACAAATCGTTTGACTATCAATTACTCAATACACATTTATTATTAAATAATGGTTTTATTATGTTTTATATATCCATTTGCTTTTAACGTGTATTTGTGAACAAAGAGTTGATTTGTGAAGTGAGAAACTGCAGCAGCAGATCGTGATGAGAGACTACCTTATTATGATTTATTTTAGCGGTAAATGACAACAGATCTTTGCGTAACATTTGTTTGTTATGAGTTAAAAATACTGAAAGAGGCTTGCAGTTATTGTGACAAACCCTTATTATGCCAAACCTTGAGAATTATTCTAAATGAATATTATTTCCAGAAGATAATTATAAACAAAAGTTATCACCGGGAAATTATACGTTAAAATTTATCAAAAATTTCTTTGATGCCGAAAAAACATAGAGGAATTCCGGGATCAATTTGTCACACACTATCATCAACACAAAAATGCAACATTTTAATGCAAGCTCATAAAAATCGCAGTTTTTAACATATGTACTTTGTTTTTTATAGTCAATTTGGGTTTAAAACAACAGTAATACTATTTCAGTATAGTTACCATTAAGCGCATGTGATCACTTAAATATTTAGATATTTTCTAGTATTTCACGACATAACCGCAAATGCATTTTTGAAACAATAAAGCTAAAAATTATTACGTTTTATATATTGAAAATTTTTTTAAATAAAACATAAAAAATTTTAGAAAATAATTTTCCTGAATACTATAATATTTATTTTTTTGATGAAATATTTAACCATTTATTTATATTTTTACTGTTGAATTTCAAATCTATTAAAGCAAAAAACATTAGACATTAGATATTAAAGCACATCTCCTACTTATTAAATATTTATGACGTATGTGTTCATATTTAGATGTGTCTTAGAAGTAATTCGGTTCACTGAAAATGCGATCTGCGATTACTTTTTCTAGATAATTAATAAATTACTAGTGGCATTAAGACAATAAAATAAGCTTAAAATGCAGTTGGATTGCAGTCAACTGTTGAAGTTGATGTTTATCTCAACTATTTATTCGTTTAATACTACAACTTTACTGTTAAATCAAACTTTTAAAGTATTTCAAATATGTCTGCTTAAATCACAACATTTATATTTAAAATTCAATATTAGTTATAATTATTAAAATATGGCAGAGTATAGCAAACGTATACTAGAATTGCACGACACAATTGTAAATGACATTCGATACCTGACCGGTAATGCTGGCGGACTGCAGAGAGAAGCGGTAGTGAAATCGATTGCAAATAAAATTAAAACGTATTTAAATCAGAGCAA
>JAQGAW010001007.1:0-22153 GCA_034698025.1 Phthiracarus crinitus | reverse complement strand
GTGTAATGAAACCACATGTGCGAAGGGTTTGAAAAGCAATAGCCGTCTTTTGAAAAGCATTTGTGTTTAAGTGTATATCCCAGTAAGTAGTTTTAAATTGTGTTGAGTAACAAAAGCTATTGCTTATGGGTTTACCTGCATATTGTGCGCCACAACTAACTTCATGTACAGTACTGCACACATACGGTATACGAGTAGTGTTAAGTTTATGTTTGATGTTTGTTTCGGCTTACTATTTCCTACACAACCCATCGTTTCACGCCTAATTGAAACTTAGCTGCGTTTTGCTCTCAGAATGAATTCATTACGAGCTCAGACTATCAAAGATTGATCTCAAAAAGAAACCAATTTCTCTGTGTTTGCGACTTTTAACTTCTTTGCCTGCGTTTCATTGTAGCCGAATTGGGTAGTAAAGTGTAAAATCGTACTCAAGTCGTATGTCCTTAGCCATCAAATTAAATTTTAAATTTAGTGTTTATGGCAGCGATACGCGAATATGAAACAAAACAACAGCATATGTCTGGTCCGCGCAATTTGCGAGACACTTTAAATATCAAGCTGTGAATTAAAGTGAAATGCGTTGGCTGTGAGCTTTAGGTTTTTCGCAGACAAAAACACACATACATACACAAAACAAAAAAGAAAAGTGTTTCATAAATCACGGAAAAACAAAATTTCTACCGTAGTTTTTTATTTCAACTATAAATAGGCTTTAATGAAAATTATTGCCTTAACTATTAGATTTTTTGCTGTTGCGTACCCTATCTTCCCCTTTCATTCTCTGTTTCTCTCCCGCCTTTAGTTCGCAACACTTCCAGAATAACCACTTGAATAAGTTTTGCTGGAAAAGTGTTTTTATCGTTTTTTAGTATCTCTTGTTTAATATGCGTCAGAATTTTTTAAAACGTGAATTACTCAGTAATACTCACCGCGCAGTTACAAACCGGAAACACGCGATTTAACTGTTTTTTTTATTAACTAGTAATTGTAAAATACTGTCCATTTAACCATTTTTCAAATGTCATAGCGCACACAACATGCTATATGTTATCGTTAGGTTAACGTTAAGAACTTACTAAATCTGAATATTAACTAATTTTATATGCACTTTGTGTTTACGATAGTTATTGTTTTTAAAACGCTATTAGTTGTTCTAAAAAAAATTTTCATTCACGAATATTTTTGTAATTTTTTTCATTGAGTCGAGTGATTTTTAGGTTCAATTCGATGATTTTTTATTTTTTCGATATTACACATGCAGTTATTTCTAAACATTAAGCTATAAAATATATTACAGTAACTAACATTAAAATTAACGAAATTAAAATTCTTCAATTGTTTCTTACATGCTATTCTTATGTTTCCGCGTCTCTATACACCACTTTTTATGTAACTTTATAGACGATATAAATCATTTCTGGTTATACAGCGGTGTTTGACTAACGAATGTCGACTAGTTTTTTTAAGTATACATTATTTTGTTAACCCAGGCTGTTCTGAAAAAGTATAATGTGAATTATTAGTATTGAAATAATTAATACAATGTTTACCATAAACTCAGTTAATTTGATGTGTTAAAAATATATGTGACTGAAGAAAACACTAAGAAAAATATTCGGATAAATCCGTAAACTAAAATAAACAATAGGTAATAGTAACTTATTAAGTATAAAGAATAACTTGACGGCAAAAAAAAAAACGTATTAGTAATTAAGTTTATGAAAAATTTCGTTAAATAATACTTGTTTAATTTATAATTTTGTTGTGTCAACACAATCGATATCGAATTATCAAAATTATAATATTATATATATAGCGGTAATTCTTGTTATTACATTAGTATTATTGTTATATACAGCAAATATTGTTTGTTTATTGAAATTGCTAAACCAATAACCAATTTGTTTATAGTTTCATTACCATTATTTATCAATATATTCACGTTCTTATCTAACTCAGTATTGAACAAAAATATAACGCTCTAAATAAAAAATTAAACAAAATATGTGGTCGCGATAAGGTATGGCATAAAATGAACGCAACACTTATCCGTACCAATACTTAAAAACCACTAAATTCTCCGCACATCATCAATAATAATTCTCGCGTTTCACTTTGTTTGCGTTTTGCCATCTTTTTCGCCCTCAAAAACATATTTATAAAGATTATCCCCTATTGATATATAATATTATTTTTCTATAAAAAAAAGATTTCGATTAGAAATTTCTATAGAATGCAACATGAATTTCACTTTTTATTTGTTATCCCAATATTATAAACACTTACATAATAGTGTTTTTAGATTTATCTATTTCTTTTAACCATTATCTGTCCGTTTTATTTGCTAACCTTACGATTAAATTTATTCAATATAATACAATGCTTAAAAAATATAGAAACATTTTATTTGACCGAACACTACGCTACAAATTATTAGCTTAATTAATAAAGAATAAAATTAACGCTGTATTGGATTAATTAACTGTGATTCATATACAGTTTATAAATTTTTAAGTTTTCGTTTCTAAAAACATACGTAAGAAGCATACGCACACAGACACGTACGGAACACAATCGTCATTTTTGCAGTGCGTATGACTCAAACATATTTCCACTGCAACGTTACTAAACAAATATTTAAAATTCACACAAACTATTTAAATAAAAATTAGAGGAACTATAGAAAAAAATGTTAATCGCCTTTGTTTCTAAAATCCAAAAAAATTCAGTATTCGGATCCGATCTTCACATTTCCGACATAAATACATAATTATATAGCGAAATATCAACCGTAAGATCAATATTGATTAAAGTAATTATTATAAAGAGAGCCCAATAACTTAAAACTCGTCGTAAAAATTACGTTTCGCACAAGTATTGCGGGAAATAATAACAATGATTATCACCTGTAATAACTATTACACAAGTGAGTGAGTGAGAGATAGAGAGATCTATTTTACGAGTTTAGTAGTAGTAGTAGTATTAACAGTTTGTAGTATTTTTTTACGGTAGTAACAGTTTATTAGTGTTACAACACACTACTATATCCTGTATAGATTTATATAGAGCTTGAAGTGGGTATGCGAGCTTTTTTGAAGAGGCATTTGTGTATTTTCGCCTAAAAATGATCATTATTTATACGCGTAATTGTTAGCTTTAGTTTCCTTATTATCCCACTATGGCTTCTGTACTTTTTCTCTGTCGAGAGCGCCCCCCCCACTGCACTCTCGCTCCGCATAACTTGCTTTCAATATCAATTAGTAAACGAGTAAAATCATATTCAATGGATGTATTAGAGTGTATAGTTTTCGTTATTTTTTTCTCCGTAATTTCTTCTGTGTAATGAGCATTGTATTCAAGAATTTTTTTCCTTTTTTAGTTATTTTTGGAAAATTGATTTGTGCTTTATATGTTTTGTTGACTATTTTTCACTAAACTAATATGCAAAAAGCTTGTATTAAATAAATTGTTTTATTTTTCGCAGTTAAAAGCTGAACAGAGTTCACAAAAATTTACGTAAAACTTTTAAGTTATAGGATATAAAGTTACAAAAGAAAATTTAATTAGGTTTAACAAAAATAATATTTACTAAATGAAGTAAAACGCATTTAATGGATAAACTATTTCAGTAATACAAAACGAATGACCGAAAACTGAATCGACCATAGATCCGTGCTCAACATTCTTCTTGAGGATATGTAGGGGGCGAGTGAATGAGTGAGTGAGTGAGAGAGGGATATATATATGTTAGCACAAGTGGCCCTTTTTGATCTCTATTGTGTAAATCTCTGTAAAGCGCCGTGTTTTTCCTTACATAAAAAGTAACCTCTAGGGATGGTTTATATATCTAAAGCTCAATTAAATGGGTCTTCAGCACAATTGGTTTGGCTATGTATGAATAACATTATATACAGTATACGTGTATATCTTCTGTATAATAGTTTTTTAAATAGAAAAATGAAAACATTATGTAAAAATAGCTAACGAAATATTTATCCGTATATGTAAAATAAATTCTTAATTAAAAATGGAAAACTATTTCGGGTTATGCGCACAAAATTTTAAATAAATAAGTCGAAAATTCAGTCAAAAACGATCTGTAAAAAGAAATTTCTTTATATAAGAAAAATTAAACGCGATTTTTAAAAATAAATATGTATTTAACTCTAACTCTATTTGAATAATACGATAGTTAAACTTTTAAAATATATGATATATTAAATTAATCATCGTTAGCAGCGAAGTATACTCTTGTGTGTATGCGTTTAAATCCCCTCTTAATACCAATGCTAAATAAACGAGACATCAATTCAAGCCTTTCTCGAAAAACCTATAAATTATATGAACACAGCGCGATCGCAACACTTTCGCGTTTCGAGAAGAAAACCAATTTATATAAAAACCATCACAAACTACTCGGCAATATTTAACTAAACAAAATTAAATTTTTATCTGCGAAAATTGTCTACACATAACCTATTTTTATCGCGGTTTTCAGCGATCGAGAGAATGAGGTTCGCGAATCTACGGCAGTAAAGAACAGAGTTAAGCAATTTAGTTAACTGACAGTATATATCCGTCAGTGCATACATAGTTTGTTCCTATGCCTATGCAAACAATATATGTCAGGATAAATGTCAACCAAAACGCATCACCGTTTTTCGCTATAAAATTTTTCTCGTTGTCGCTCGTAATCAATACAGTATATGGTTTGCATTTTATATACATAACAGTATTGCGTTGTGATCTATTGTCTGAGTGCGCTCTGGTATCGTGTACTCTATTCATCGATAGCCTGTCTCACTCTTCGTCTGTATTTGTTATGAATATTTTAGGCTTTAATTTGACATCATATAAATAAGCTTTCAATAATCATTTAACCGCCAATTTTACTATTAACATACTGTATATTAACGTTTACGTATAACCCTATACGAAACTTTAGAAGATTATATTACCGTTACTTACTGTACAGTATATTACTTTCTCGACAGAAATTAATTTACTAGCGATTACTAATCAGATATAGTATCGAGTTTGTTATTATAGTCGCAATTTTCATGCTTAAACTGTATTTTGAATGCGATCTTGTTTTTGTTTAATTTTTAGACAAAATTAAAATAAATAAAGTTTTAGCATTATAATAGTTGAACCTATTTTTTGCAGAGCGTGAGAAAAAACTAATTCCTTAAATATAATATAACTTTCCATAGTTTTATTGGCAGATATTTTCAAACAGCAATTACTTAAACACCACGTAATTTAATCGTTTTTCTCTCTCTGCTGAGAGAGAGAGAGAGAGAGAGAGAGAGAGAGAGAGAGAGAGAGAGAGAGAGAGAGAGTACGTATAAATCCGCTTATATATTAGCGAGAAAAAAACGGTGTGATTTTAATTTATTAGTTTGCTGTATATTTTTATTTTTTTTCGGAAAAAGGTGTAAAAAACCTATTGGTATCGCATTACGTTTAGCATTAAAACATAAGTCAATGTTTTTCTCATGAGTGCATATGCGTAATAAATAAGCTGTTTTTTATTAGACAATATTCGGTTTTTATTTATATATTCATTTCTCGTTGCGTATCATATTTCCAGGTCTCGGCGATGGCTGGGGTATTACTCCTCCTCCACCAAACCCTCATGAAATGGCAATCAAGGAACTGGGCTCACACTTACTTCAGGTAAACCTCTTCAGATCAATCAGACAACTGTCAGGAAAAAAATAAATATTATGCTAAACAGTTTGTGGTTTTTTTTCGAAATAACAAAAGTGTGGAAAAAGTCGAAATATCGTAATAGTAATGTAGAAGCCAAACGTGCTTCTGAATAATCGCAGTAATCATTACACATTTAGTTATTTGTTTTTTTAATATAAAAGTAATTTTTTCTTTTTTTTAATTCTAAAAAACATTTTACTGTACTATTTCAATGAACTTTAAACTGACGATTCGATTTGTTTCACTGCAGCTTCAGTAGAGTTGTGTACTATATATAAGCTTATACTGTATATATACTGTACATATAGAGTCTATTATTATAGACTATATAAGCTTATATATTAATGGTGCATTTGTTGTTTCGAAAAAGCCATTCAGTTTAGACATGCCTACTATCTTTCGTAATTTATTAGTTTTTAAAATCGTTTTGCTATAATTCATACCGAAAAATTTTAATGTTTCTGTTTACCATATACGCCAAAACAATTCTCTATTTTCAAAATACAATGGGTTTTATACAATTTGAAAATTGAAATTTTAGAAAAGAAAACATTTCAGAAAAGTTTTATATATTGTATTTTGAAAATTTTTTGGGGCTTAATTTACTGGGATATGATTAGCATTAAATGTATTTCAAATATTAATCATTTTACTGAAAATATAAGTTGTTTAGAAATACTTATTTTTGTAATTATCATACACTATAATAGTTAAACAGTATGATTAATTTTACATTGTTTTCCATAAATACTAGTGACGCACATAATATTTTTAAAAAACTACTAATTTTGTAAAGAAAAATAATTAGTAGAGTTTTTATGGATAATCTAAGTTCAGTTAAACTTTGATTACATTATAGTAATAAAATGTAAATAACATTTACCAATAAAGTACTAAATATTAGATACTAATTCCAGACATTAGACGGGTTTGTGTTTGTCGTGGCGCCCGACGGCAAGATTATGTACATATCGGAGACCGCGTCAGTCCATCTCGGATTATCACAAGTAGTGTAAACTCCGCTTAACCTATACGACACTAAAAACTTCGGGTACCGATTAACTACTTTCAGGTCGAATTAACCGGAAACAGTATCTACGAGTACATACATCCGGCCGATCATGAGGAGATGGCCTCCGTATTAACCAATTACCCGCAATTCTCACCGCATTCTCATCCGTCGAGTATAACTCAAACCGATTTCGAAATAGAGAAGACATTCTTCCTTCGCATGAAATGCGTTTTGGCCAAACGAAACGCTGGCTTAACGTCTGGCGGTTATAAGGTATTTCTAGTGTTTGTTTAAACACATCCATTAAAACACTTGAAATCGCGCGCTTATTTCCTTCTCGATTACTGTTTCTACACTATAAGTGGTTTGTTTTTGAAATGAAGAGTTTTAAGTGCGGATTAGAAATCATAATTAAAAAGTTTTTAGTTTTAGTTTTTGGTTTTAGTTAAGTTTTAATTAAAGTAATATGCAATTACAGTAATCTCGAAAAGCAAATAATGGATCTCTAAAAATCATTATTAGAGAATTTCGTGTTAAACTTGAAAGAAAAGTTTTATTTGATATCGGATTTAAGTTAAATTTTTGAATTATCATATATGATGCTAATTTTACACCAAAAAATCGTGTTATTTATGACAACTTCTGTTTCGTAGGGGAAAATATATGTAAGTCAATAATCCCGGAAACTTTATACACCGCCGTCTAGGACTTAATTTAAAGTTCATAGCTATGCCATAAATATGCGCTTATGGGTAAGATTCCATATGTTCGAAATGATCAGTGATCAGCCACACGCTAAAACACTATATTTTAAGTCTCTTCTTACGTTTTCCACTTTCTTCGAAATCTTAGTTTCAACGATTTTTTTTGCTTAATATTTTACGGAACAAAAATAACGCATGTTTTGCCCAATAAATATAAAATCGTTATGAGAGAAATTTAGACAAAAATGTTTCAAATCGTTATTTTTACAAAATATTGTTAGAAATTCGTATTTTTAAAACGGAAGGAAATTTTATTTGAATGAACGCAATCAAATACAGTGCTAAAGTTCAAATTCAATAAACTTAATAGACTGTATGTAAGAAAGATTTTATGCCGATTTTTTCCGTTTCGAACACTTAAAACTCAATTTTCCATTAATGTATTTTAAATTTAATTAGGCGTGGAAATGTATAATTAACTTTTAAGTTTATTTGCTAGACTTTATAAGAGCAAGTGAGAAGTGAGTAATTGGACTTTGCTTTTTTTAATCATTTTCAGGAGCAAAATAGCGTAAAAAGGAACTTTGAAACTTTGCATATATGCAAATCGCAGTTAAAAATAAACTGTGTTATACCTTTGAATTTATTCTTTGCTGTGTCCAGAAATGTATTACCGCTTATGCGAATTTTTTTTGTAGAATATTTAAATAATTTTACCAAAACCCAATTATCAGTTAAATATTGACAAAATTAGAGATATTTTTCGTACATAATAAATAATCAAAACATTTAATTATATTAAAATTTTTTGTTGTTTATCGTTTTAATGTAATTAGTAGTTGAAAATCTTTATTATAGAAGAATTAATTATACCACAGGTTTTCTGGACTAAACAAATAAAAAAATTCTATGATAATTTTTTTGTTTCCCATTATTCCGAAGAATATGTCTCCCGTTACCATTTAGATAACTAAAGTCATGGCCAAAAATTTTTTTTCATACCTCCCGAAGTTTTTCTTATGTTATTTTTATTTACTGTTCCATTCGAGAAGATTAAGGTTACAGTCACACAGTCAACAATATTTCACTTCTTTGATTGAACAGCTGTGCGCATAGAAAATATGTTCCACTATTATCGCTTTCCCCTCAACCAAAACCACATACTTTCACCTCGAGTAGGTATTCTCATTCCGCATTAAAAGGGGTTTCGAGGGGGTATAAGGATTTTTCAAACAGAATCGTCTCAGACATAAACATTTAGTAATAACATTACGAACAATAAAAACTACCAGAGATAGATATTTATCATTAGTATTAGACGTAAACGTATGCGCATTATTATATAGGCAAACACACACACGCTGGTAGTATTGCTGCGGCAGCCAAATCGAAAGCAATAACTTTGACGGATATATTTTCCTATAGAGAAAGCATTTTGAACGCTTATAATTCATATACCCGTACCGAGGAGTATGTTCGCAGTCATTATAATTGTATATTAGACACGGTTCACAATTATCTATACAGACATACACGCTTTAATATTTAAGTTTTCGAAAAAAATGAAGATTCGCTGAATTTATTAAATATGCGCATCTTTTGTGTGATTATTTTATGACTTTTCACTTTCGCTCTGACTTCGCCTTCTATTGGGAAAAAAATAGTCTGTTTTGTGTGAAAAATAGTTCAACCATCGAAACAAACACGAATAAACCTTAACAAAGAACTCAACAATAAATTAGATTTGCAAATGATTTTGCAAACTGAAATCAAACGCTAGCAGTGACAGCGCATTTAATTTCATTCATTTTCTCTGTTGTTTAAAATTATCATTATTTAAAATAAATCGATTAGTGACGTATGAAATGTTTTAGGTTATACACTGTAGCGGCTATTTAAAGGTGAAACAGTTCAGTATGGATCAGTCGCCGTACGACGCCTGCTACCAAAACCTGGGTCTGGTGGCTGTGGGCCACTCACTACCCCCGAGTGCAATCACCGAAATTAAAATGTATAGCAATATGTTCATGTTTAGGGCCAGTTTGGATCTCAAGCTAATATTTCTCGATGCCAGGTATGCACGGAAATAAAATTAATACGCGTTTAAATATAAAACACTTTAGTTATTTATTAAAATTTTAAATCACTTACTGGACACTAGAATTTTTTCGAAATGAACAATATTTCGAAATGGCTTTCTAGATCATCAGATTAATATTTCAAGTTTAAAAACTTTGAATCGAGATTTTACTGTATTTTTGTACCTGTATTGTATTGAGAAAAGCAACAAAATACCGGTACAGTATGTTGGGTAACTTAAAATTTTGTCCATTAAGTGAATTAAAATTTTAATAAAAATACGGACAGTTCGTGATGGATATACCGAATAAAATGAGAAATTCTATATTTATTAATTTTATAATTTTATTAATGCAAACACCAAATTAACTATAAATCATATTCAGTTCCAAAAAAAATGCGCAAAAATAAACCAATCGTTTGATAAAATTTAATTTCTAATCAAAAGAGTAGCGCAACTTACGGGATACGAACCGCAGGATCTGATCGAAAAAACGCTTTACCATTACATTCACGGCAGTGATATCAATAACATGCGGATATCGCATATTACATGTAAGTGTTGTAATGTCATGACATGAACAATTATTAATCAAAATTGATTTACCCCATACGCTACTGTCACTATTACTACTACTACTAGTGCTCACAAAAGGTCAAGTGACGACAAAGTACTATCGATTTTTGACCAAACCTTACGGCTGGGTTTGGGTGCAGTCTTACGCCACTATTGTTCACAACAATAGGTCTTCGAGACCGCATTGTATTGTCAGCGTTAACTACGTTTTGAGGTTAGTATGCGTGCGTGCGTTTCGCAGCAGCAAAGAAAAACAATATTTTTCTATTGGTTGTAAAATAAAAAATGTGAAAATCAATACACGATAAAACCTTTTAGCGAAGCAGAAGCGAAGGACTATCAGTTACAAATGGACCAAATGGAGAACGCTTACAGCCGCGAAGCGATCACGTATAGCTCCGCCAGTTCAGTGATAAGCAACGAAAATGGTAGCCCCGATGACATTACCGCTAACGGCAATAACGGCAACAATGTTGAACATACGAATGGCAGCAATAACTCGGCCAGTGTTGGCAAAACAGGTCAGTTCTCGACATTTACCGTTAACTTAAAAACATAATATATATTTGAATTTTGCACAATAAAATATTAGCCAAATCTAAGTCTCCGCGCAATCGTTCGCACAGAAGATCTCCATACTCTACGCCATCCACCTCTTCGGACACGTTTCCCGCCGACAATCAATTAGCAACAGTGGACGGCATTGTGACCACATTTACCGATAACGATAGCACTTACTTAAGCATCGGACTCTACGACGACAGGAGTAGCAATAATGGCGTTTGGATTACCAGTAATCGATCGACACTCGCCTATCCATTCAGCTATGATAATAGCCTATATAATACGTCATACTGCGATCAACAACCGCCACAACAAGACGATGGCAGTCATCGGTACCGAAACACGCCAACATTAATAACGCACGACAGTATGCCGTACGACAGCAGTCAAACCTATTGCCAATTGGATGCGTATCAGGAATCGGTTGCGTTGTCGCCCGAAGATACCGCTTGTCAGCTGCAACACCACACCAGCGACGAAGTGAGGCACTATACCGATGATAATCATTCGGCAGTGATGGCCGCTCATCGCGCGTCTGTCATCGTTGCGACCGCTGATGAATGGCATGCATGGAAAGTTTGAGTGTTTTACGATGCGCTGTAGTTATAAGTTTACTATAGAAAACTTTCTTTTTTCATTGTATAATAAAATAGATAGTTTTAAATTGTTTATAAGTTTTCAACAATTGTTTTCTTATTAGTTTTTTTTTGAAACGAATGGATATAAATTAAAGACATTTGGTTTTAAGTTTTTGATGAATAGTTCATAATTTTTCGCGTTGAAATTTTTTCGGTTTTACGAGGGAATAGTAATCGGGACTTAAAGTTTTCTTTAACCGATTTAAATATATAAGGTTATAATGATAGTTAAAACAAATAGTGTTCTCTAGGTTAATGTGCTGCAGAACTGTTTCGCACTATAAGTTTCCGTTTGGCAACAAAAAAAATTAAATAATAAATACTTAAATTTTAGTGATAGAAAAATATTATTGGTTTACATTATAAGATTATTTAACATTGCCTAACGTCTCGACTAAATAGAGAATAATTTTGAGTAAAAAGTTGTTCAACAGATGATAAAATTAATATTAATTAAGCGCTCAAACAACGAAAAATTTAAAAAGCTTAATATTAATTGAAGAATTTTAAACTTTTTTTTAAATGTTTATCCTTTAATTTCTTTATTTTGATTCGGCGCTACTTTATGTAATTATTAATTTATTTGGGGTTTAATATTATAGTTTTTTATTTTGCATTTTTATAAGACAATTTAATTAAAATTAATATCAATACCAAAAAAACTATAAAAATGACAGAATAAATAACGATATTTTTTATTAAAAAATTTCATTTTTAAAAAAATTTTAATTGTTTTTAATTGTCGTAATATTCAGAACAGCTTTAATAATAATTGAAAAGCATTATAATTTTAATCTATTTTTCGAAATTTATAGCCTATTTTTTAAGTTAATTAAACAATTCTCAAACCATTAAAATTTTACATAAAAAACCTAATCGGGTGACATCTAAACCCTGAAACCCCGTTCAACTTTCATATGAATTCAAGGGTGCATTAAACGAATTACGGCCGCGGAACGAATCGTTTAGCGATAATTTCGTATACTTTCTAATCAATTAATGAATTATATACACTTTGCGTAGAAAAAAATCGAACTTAAAAATGTAACAAAAATTAAAAACTTGTTTCGATCATTTGTCACGATTAGCGTTTAATGGTTAAGTTTAATTGTTTTTAAAGTTTTGTTTTTCAGTATAAATACGGGAGAAGTCTTACACTAAAAGTCATTCAGTCATTCGACTTTCAAATATTTGAAAATATATAAACTTTTATATATAAACAGTGATTTATTACACTTTTATTTAGAAAAATATATTATTGTTAGTATAAATTTAACGAAAATTTTTCAAAAGTGTTAATAACTTTCAACAAAAAGTCTTTAAAAAGTGCTTAATATCTTTTCCGAATAAATCGTACTGATATAACTAAATTTATTTGTTGTTTTCGCGTAAAAAAGCAAAACAGATAAATTTTAACTAAAAATGGTATTTAAAAATGTGTAAACTAATAAATCAACAAAAAAACGCTAATCCACGAGATTTTTCTCCCGTTTCTCAGCGAATCTGTATCATCGCTCTTTTGTGTTTATGCGCGATCGCCGCGATTAGCGCTCAATTCGACGCTCAACTCGAAAGCGACGTTTCGGGCACTGAACTCGCCGACGCCGACCTCGACACCGCTGCCGGACATCACCATCACGGTTAGACACCACTAAACAACAATCAAATTTCAATCCAAAAAATCAACCAAAAAATTAACTATGTTTAAAATGTTGTTGTATGCGTTTATTAGGCCATCACCATCACGGGCACCATCACGGACACCACCACAAACACGGTCACCATCACGGACACAAACACCATCACGGACATAAGCACGGACACAAACACGGTATGAAAGACGCGGCTTAAATACGCGGCTTAACTTCAATTGATTGTATTGCTTTGTTGTCGCTTATACAGGTCACCATCATCATCACGGGCACCACCACAAGCACCACCACAAACACCACCACAAGCACCATCACGGTCACCATCACGGACATAAGCACGGTCATCACCATAAACATGGTCATAAGCACGGCCACCATCACGGTCACCATCATGGCCACCATCACGGACATCACCACAAACATCACGGACACCATCACCATCACTGAGAACACGCGTTGTCCATCCGTTATCAAATTATTTATGAAGCAGTTTTATTTATAAACATTCCGCTTAACCGCTCATTTTAATTATTATCACTTATTATAATTATTATTTTGAATATTTTAATAATGCATTATTTAAAATTATCCGATAACTTTATTTAAACCTCTTTAATCCGAAGAAATAAATATTTCATTGAGAAACGATTAAATACTTAAGTTTATTTGATTACTTCGCTAATGATAAGTATTTTTTGAGTGCAATAGTATATCCCAAAAAAAAGTTTACTTAAAAAAATTTTCAATTATAAATACTTAAAAAATTTAGAGGTAGAAAACAAACTTAAATATTAATTTTCGGTAAACTTTTGCCGCGCTCTTTACTACAGCTAATGGCGGTCACCTTAAGCTTAGCCCTGTCTCTAATTTTATAGCTATAAAGTGTCCGATTATCGTCCAAAAGTTGGCCAAAATAACTGAGAGTAACACTTAATCCGCGCAGTCTTCGCAACTTCTCCTTAACATTGCCGATAATCTCGTTCGGCTCCACCAATAGACTGATACTTTCGGAGAAGATATACACGTCGATCTTAATCGGTCGCTTAACTAAAACAAACTGCGGCGACGTTATCGTGTAATCACTGATACATTTGTCGTCACTGAGCAACTGGTCGTCATAGAACAGGCACTGGGAATGTGCGCCGATATTCTCCAGTTTACTGATCTTCTGCTTCAAATTAGCGATCGGTTCGTATATGTTTGCGCTGATTTGAAGCGTTTTCAGTTTATGGTCCACTTCAACGTTGACGGTCTTAAATATGCGCGACACGTCTATCACTTTAGGGTTCGTTTCGCGTATCGATCGATGAAGTATATTACCAGAACCTCTTCTGTTGGCATTTATTTCTACAAAAAGTTATTTCATTTAATAATATGTTTATAAAAATTTTACTAAAATATACCATTGTTTGCCGGCTGTTGTTCGCCTTCACTATCGATAAACTCAATGCTAGAAGTTATCGACAGTTTCTTGTATTTACTCTCGAGTGCGACAAACTTAATCTCGAGTTCGTCCACAAGCCTACACTTATCCTCTAACTTAGTCTCGAGCTCAGCCACTGCTCTACACTTATCCTCCAAAGCCTTCAACGTTCGCATTACAGTCGCATTGTTCGTATCGATTAGTTTCTCTAAACGGCTGATCTTTTCGTTCTGACTCTCGAGAGTCAGAAGTATGTCTTCAAGCACGCAATTATGGTCCGCCTTCTGCTTATTGGTGAGCATAACTCCGCATCCCTTTTCGCACGCAAACGCTTTTCCGGGATTGAAATTGCATTGCGATAAATGCGATGCCAGCGATTCGATAGTCACCACTGTATTGCAGCCTAACTCAGCGAAATCGCATTTCACGTTCAGTCGGCTTAAGAAACTGTTCAGTAGTCGCGACGCCGGTATTATGTCCTCGAGTTTCAACTCTCGGCGATCGATCGGACACGACGGCTGCCGTTGCATCCACTCGTTGATGCAATCCGAGCAGAATGTGTGCTCGCATGGCGCCAATTGGACCGCATTCTCCAGAACCATACAACAAATCGCACATTTCAGCTCTTCGTCTATTGTGCTCACGAACCTCTCTAAATCGATGCCCATTTAGTTATGTTTTTGAAGCTCTCATTAATTTGTATTATTTTTTTAGTTTTTACAAATAATAAGTATTCAGTTATTAAATAGTTTATAATGTAATAATAGGTTTATTATAGTTGAACACTTGTTTTCTGGTATTACTATAGAAACATCACTGATAATTTTAGTGTTTGTTTTTCGCACATCATATTTATTAGAGCAGATTATCATTGAGAATAGTTTCGTTGTTTCTGATAATTGTTAAGTATTGCAAAACACGAGTGCGGGGATTATATGTAAGCGTATACCAGTTATTAAGTTACGCTTATATCCGCTTTCGTTTTCGTTAAACCTATTCAATGCTTTTGGAAATTATTCGTACGTGAAGTTTAGCATTTAATATCGAAAAACTTTCGTTTTAAATATATTTTTGTATTTTAAAATATTGGTTTTAATAGTTTGAATAGTTTTTATGTTTTCTTATTATTAATTTCGAAACTAAATTCAAATAGATATAAATTAAAATGTATATAGTTTTCAAGTTTTAACTTAGCGTAGAAATTTTTTGGAAAACTTTAGTCTTTATAAAGGAGTTGTAAACGTGACTTAAAGTTTTTAATAAAATAAGGCCAAATAATAGATAAAACTAAAATATTTTAAATTATTTGTTTTGCGATCACGAGAGCGCAGCACAAACGTCTATTACAACAAATTTCGGTACTGGAGTCAAGTGCAGACCCCGTTGATAGCTTTGCTGCCATTTCTATGGCAACATATGTATTGCTATGATAATCATGATTTACACATAAAAAGCCAAAACTTGCTAATATTTATGCATTTTTTGTTTTGGAAATTTTAATGTAAAGCTTTATTTATATCTATAACATATTTTTAGTGTTAATTGTAATTATTATAGTAAATTTAAAAGTTTAAATAGGGTGAATCAACAGATGTCTTCACTATAGGGGTCTGCACTTGACTCCAGTACCCAAATTTCCGTAATACAACTATTTACAGATTAATTGTTGTGAAGAACTAACTGACGCCAGTCATAATATATGTGTTACTCTTACACCTTTATGCATGCCATTATGGCACCAAACAGTGTTTATTGTATAAACAATGCTTACGTCACGTGCATAACTAGCGATGCATTCAAAGCCATTGTTGCCAAATAGGTGTTCATAACGAGGCGAATTATTATTTAACACATAGTCAATGAGTGACGCCAGTCATTGACTCACAACGAAATACTCTGTGCAACTATTATGAAAACCGAAACGCAAATCATCATAAATAATATCAAACGCAATTGTTAAGCAATCCCTTAATTAGTCACAATACTCACATATAACACTAACGTACTGTATAACGTTATAACGTGATGTTTAACTATAATCATTGGATCATTAAACGAACGTAAAATTAACAGAAACAAAAATAATAAATAATCAGATGTAATACATGTGACGAAAGAGAAAACGTGTGCATCGAAATCATATAACGAACAAAAAAACGAGCGAATTAAATGAAAACGAAAATTAAAAACCGATGATTCAGTTTGTCATATAACGTTATTAAGTAATCTCAAAAAACAACAACAATAATGGCTAAAAAGAGTGGTGCGTATCAACAGTCTGGTAACCGAAACCTATTAAAATTCAGTCAACCGCCGATGAATCGTAGTTCAACGCAAATGACAGCCACAACAACAACAACAGCGACCGTTAAGGACAGCGCTGACACCAAATATCTAAGTTCTACGTCCACATCACTCACTCACGTGTTAACTATGATACTATTAGGTAATCATTTATTAATCGCTATTTTCGGATATAATCATTAATTATGTTTCCGTTAAACAATAAGGCTTTTGCCGACAAATAACAAACACTCAGTTAATCCGTCGTCGAGTGTTCATATACCTGTGTTTGGTTATCGTCGCGGGACTCGTGAACGACTTCGCACCGCTCATCAGTTTCCCATATCTGTTTAAAGTTCATAAGACTAATCCGTTGAACGTGTGGTTCGTTAAGATCGGTTGGTTTTGGACAACGCTTCTAACGTTTCCGTTAATGGCGCTCACATCGCAAATACTCAGCACCGATAAAACGAAGATCACTGGTAGTAGTGATGGCATGTTTAATGGTAGCGATTTTGTTGGGATTTTTAGTGGTAGTGGTGGTGGTATTGGCGGCAATGTTCGGTTAAAGCAACTGTTCTCGCTATTGCGTACCAGACAGTTGTTGAGATTATTGCTGAACAGTGTCGTGTGGTTTGTTTCCGTGCGTCTGTTCGTGTGGTTCGAGGAGTGGACGTCGCAGTGCAGTCTCAACGATGTTGGTATGGATTCATTGCGTGTTTTGTTGTGATTTAATTTTGTTTTTAAATGATGTGCTAGTTTTTTGCTTTTTAAAAATATTTTATTTTCTCTATGTTAACGTTATCTTTGGTTTCTTTTTAACGCAATTTTTCGTTTTATTTATGTTCGTATTATTTCAATAGGTTTTTATTTAAATTTTTTATGCGTTTAAATCGTTCCAAATTTTAAACTATAAATCTTATCGTTGATTTTATTTTCTGCATTTTTATCATTTTAAAACACGTATATAAAGAAAGTTCCAGTATTTGCTAAACTCTTACATCACATAAGGATATAATTTTTCTTGAAATCCCACATAACTCTATGCACAAAGTTTTCAAGGTTTTCGCTTAACAATTAGATTACTCATTCTTAAAACTGTGTTTAAGAGGAAATAGAAGAGTTTATTATTTATTTTAAAAAACTATGTGCCAATAATACTTTTTTTAATAAAAAAATATTTCTATTTTTCTAGTAAATATAAACAAATCGATTTGCACGTCCAATGGACACAAATGGTCGCCCGGTATTGACATAAGCGGACACACATTTCTGCTGATATACTCAAACCTAATACTGATCGAAGAGAGCGCAGTAATGATCGGTTGGGAACCGTTCGGCCATCACCTGAACGAAGAGCAACAGCGGCTGCGGCACACACTGCAAGATCACCGCCAGTGGCAGCTGTACACCAAATATTTGCTGCCGATTCGCGTCACGTTTATTGCGATTACTGTGCTGTCGTTGATTTGGGATTTCATGCTAATACAGACGTCGTTTTATTACCACACGATGATCCAGAAACTGATAGCCGCTGTTTGGGCGTTCGCTGTATGGTTCGTCACGTATCAATATTTTTATAAGTTAATCGGTGTTGACGTTAAACCGCCGAAATTTACGAAAATTACGTAATAATTAGATTGTGTGTGCGTGTGTTGTTTTGACAGTTATTTGTTTGTATTATTAAACGTTTTGAATTTTACTCGAAATATAAATAATATATTTGACTGCTATGCAGTTTTTTTTGTAATTTTTTGGACATAGTTTTTAAATATATTATTCGCGCGAAGCAAAGAAAAATATAGCGAACAGAAATGATTGCTGAAAGTATTTTCATAAACATTATAAAGAATTTATTGTTTCATTTGAATTTTTTTAAAATAGTTTTCTTGCGTTTTGTTTTTTGTTTTTGTTTTTTTTCGTTTGACATAAATATTTAGTTTTCTGTTTTTCTTTTTATTTCTTAAATAATTTTTATCACTATATTGGGAAGAGTTTTGCGTTATATTTGCATATAGAATAGTTTTACTGTTATTTTTCTTCTTAAAAAAATAACTATAGTTATCGATTAAATATAAATGCATAGTTTATTTAAATTTTGTTAATATCACCGCTAGAATACCATTGAAAGAGAAATATTTAGCAAAGAATTTAATTATTAAAAGCTTATAATTTATTTAACGTATGAAATAAGTAATAACGAAATTTTGTTTATTATACACAATATACTGTATAAGATTACGGTATATTTATATTTATATAACTTGTTTATCGAATTAAAATATACTAAAATTAATTAAATAGGATTGTTTAACGAAAACTTTTTGTATTCATTAACAATAAATCGATGTGTTTTGTCACTAATTTTGGTAAAAATAATTTTAATTCTAAATCTTAAAAGAAAAATTTGTTTTCCTTTAAATAGATATGTAGTTTACTGAACAGTTTAGATACCGTATGTATTTTAAGGAAAGTTAATAATTAAGGTTATTTGAATAATTTTTCATCAATAAAAAAGAGTAATCAGTTTGTGTGCGTAAAACGGTTTCATAAACATCTATCACGACCGAAAAACAACAAAAAATCGCAATCAAATCGATGATGCAATTAATTTTTAACGTAAATAACGTTTTATGAATACGCTATCAATAAATAAAAACTTAAATAAATTTTTTTTTGGTTTTTTTCATTTCGTAAGTTTCATATTAAGATGTTTGACGCGATTTAATGTACGGTATTATTTAACGCATAACCAAATAGATTAATGACATTAACGAAACGTTATCATTAATATATATGATTAGAAAATAATTTGCTAATAATTTTTACCGGTATTTATACCCAATTGTATCAACAAAAAATTAGTTACTATTTTCGGCCCGATTTGAGTGCGATTATTATGTAAACTTTACGGATATGTAAAAGGAAAACATCATTTACGGTGAGATATTATTTTTACACTTACTGTTATTATAAGTGTCTGCAAATCTTATTCCTCATTCTCGCGTTTATCGCCATTACTTAACTTTTTATCTCGATATTCCAATACATCTACGGTTGTCGTCGTTTCGACCCCTCTTTCCACTCTCCTTTATTTACTTGATTTGCGTGCTTTCATATAAAAATCGGAAAAGAAAAAGTATCCGAAGGTTACTGCGCTATTAGGGTCACTGGATTAGGCTCTCATTTAAAATCTAGAATATTGTTATGAAATTGGTTTTATTAACGCGCTTCGATATAATGGTGAAATCGTAGCAGCGATGCAATACAAAGAAAAATTAACCAAATATAACCTTCAGACTGTCGTTTCGTAAATAATTAATAGAGAGACCCTTATCTGCATCCCTCAGTAGCATTGCATTATTTTGTTTGGTTGTGTCACAAACATCGCGAAAAGATTTATATAAGTTTGACGTAAGAAAATCCTTTTATCGCGAATACTGTAGTCTATGGTCTTAAAACGTTTATTATTTCTTCCAATCTATAGTTAAGGGTTCTTTGAAGTGTTTATCAGAATAACAGAATGAAGTCGTAGTAGTAGTGAATTATTTCAACGTCCGTTAATCTTATTATTTGAAATTTTTACAGTGCGTCTTAATGACTATAACATAGCATTTGAATATTTTTTCGAGACATAATTTACATTTTCGGAAATAATGTCTATAAAAGTTTTTATTTATTTTCTATTTATTTTGGCCGTTAATAAATCTTCATTGGCAATACGCCACTGTCCTCCAGCAGAATCTATAGCGCCATGTGTGTGCAACGGTTCCACCCAACAAATCTCTTGTAGAGGTGGTACCACTAATTTGGCCGAAGTGTTCAGTGAATTTGCGAAAGTGTTGCCTAAAAAGCACCAAACATTTCACTCGTTTTACTTAAATAGCAGAGACATTACAAGATTGGAGCCAAACGCGTTTAAAGGTGTGAAATTTCGCGCTATATTTTTAGGAGGATCTAAACTGACTTATATTCATAAGGATGCGTTTCGCGGCACCGAAGACAGTGTAAAAGAGTTGTACGCGTTTGCCACTAATTTGTCTCTTAGTGATGACCAAAATTATGACTTATTTGCGGCCATCTCATCGCTGCATAACTTGCAGAAATTGGTGATTTCCGGAAGCAATATTCATAAAATTCCCGACAGGTATTAATTACATAATTAATTAGTTATTAATTATCATGTGTTCCCGATTTAAGTTAGAAATTAATTCATTTAAATTATTTGTTTAACTCGATTAGTGATCAGCATCGGTTAAAAGTTAAGAAAATTCTGAACTTTTAACCTTAACTCTCAATAAATTTTTAACTTTAAACTAAAGCTCCATCGGTTCCAAATTTTTCAAACCGCACCAAACCGCCAAATCAATTTAAAAACCCACAAAACGTCGCCAATCTTTATTTTAAAATCGTAAAAAACAGATTAACCGCTAAACCGCTTAATATTTTAGAATTCATTAAAATTGTCGTTTAACCCACTATTTATTATCAAATTGTCTGTATTATTGATAATTTTATTAATATTTAGCATAATATAGGTATTTTAGTAAGATTTTAAAAGTTAATAAATATTGTAGCTAAGTTTCGATAGCTGATTAATTACAAGAAATGATATTTTATTAAATAATTTTTTAATACAACAAGAAATTCACATTTACAGTGAACCATACACTGCAAAGCCATACACTCGAGTGTTTCAATTGCTTTACAGCAATCATTATCAATGGCATACAATTACAAAAATGAAGACTGAACTTTAACTATATAAACAAATTGCGTTTAATTTTACAAAAAATAATATGCTTTACGTTTAAACTTTATGTTCAAACTTTAAATATTTTTGACGTTAGTGCTCATATTTACCAGCCTATAGAGGCTGGTAAATTAAAATAATGCGGAATATTGTTGTGGTACAGGAATAGAACTTTTTTGTTTATTCATTAAATTTTTATGAAAATATTCGAAATTTTTAATTTCATAGCTTTCAATAAACTTTCTTTTGTAAGAATTACGTTCAATGCAACTGACAATAGGATTATCCCAATTTATATCATGTAAATTAGATATAGCATGATCTGCTACATTCGATTGTACATATGCATATTTAAGAGCATTTTTATGCTCGGATACACGTAAACATAAATTTCTTTTGGTTTCACCAATATATACAGAGTCGCAATCCTGAAATTTTAAATGATAAACAACTGAATTTAAAGGTGTATTATTACTTTTTAGTAATTTGTATATACTATTTGAACCTACAAAAGATATATTATAATTAAATTTGTTAAGCATATGTTGTAATTTTTCACTTAACTTAGGGTAATATGGTAAAACTAAATATTTTTTCATAAAATTATTTGTTTCATTTACTTTATTTATATTAATATTAAAATATTGTAAAAATTTTATTTCAGTGTCATGAAATATTTATCTATTAGAGCATTAGGATACATATTTAATAATAAAATACTTTTTAGCTTTCTTAGTTCTTTTTTAATATAAT
>JAQGAW010001006.1:0-22155 GCA_034698025.1 Phthiracarus crinitus | reverse complement strand
ATAACTTCATACTTGAAAAAATTAAGATTTTTGTAACAACCAAAAATTGAACTTTATATTCCCATATAACAACCAAATTTTGTTACTTTTTATTCCCAAATATCCGATGTCTGATTATGTTTTAATAGATATCTTTATATATATATTAATTAAAGCTTATGATTTGAGAAATTACCTTACAGTTACAAATCTCTAAAATATTTGCTGTTCGACAAACACTTTTATAATGAAACGTAACTGGTTTTATGGATTATTTTTGAATCATCAACGAAATAAATTTATTTCGGATTCCAATGTGGAGTGAGTTTCAACAACTGGTTTTGATACTGTATATTAATAATTAATCAGCGATAATAAGCTTATGTAAAAGTATTTTAGTATTATTATTGTATTTAATATTTAAACTTAATCCTAAAAATCCAAAACTCAAAACCCTTTGGGAAACAAGTTAAGAGTAAACAAGAATGACATATTTACATAAGAAATTAAAACTACTAGAATCCAACCCAGCATTTATTTCCCGCGCCCGTACCTCATTCTAGTGCGAAATGCTATTGCAACTGTCATACACGTATTAAGAGTTATAAACAATGATATTACCGCAATGACATTAGCGTATATGTACATATTTATACGTTTTCATATACCGGTAATATTTTACATGATAAACACAAAAGTAAAAATTTTGAAACGCACACTGAAATATTATTTGTAATAATCTTTAAACAATAGAAAATATTTCAATAAAATAATATAAAGTAATTCATTTTATTAAAAAACGGCTTAAAGTTAGACAACAACAGAAATAAATGCAAACACGTGTTATAAACAACAATAATTTGAATATTTGATACATTTAACGTTACAGAGTCACTATTAATTGTGAAAAGTTGGTTTAAAAAAGAAGTTGAGTTAGTGATGCTATATTATAGCGCTATTAAGCTCACATTAATAAAATTATAATAGAGTATATCTAATAGTTAGACAGACATATTGATAGAAAACATCGACCAATAAAGAGAAGTTGAGCTAAAAAATTTATTCTTGTAATATTTTAAATACACATAGGGTTTTATTCAACTATTCAGGCATTCAGAAAAATTTCTAACATAATATGTTAGAGAATTTGTCAGAGTATTTAGACATTTTGGAGTACATTAAGCATAAATAATAAAAATTGCTGCAACTTTCAAATGTATAATCGGATTTATAATAATAGTGAAGTATTCTATAAGACTTTTTTTTAAAAAAATCGGATCTAAAACCAATCAATTATTCAAAATTGATGTTTATAAGCCATCGTTAATTTTTAATGTTAATTCATCCGAATATAATAAAATTGGTTGTATAGTTTATTTGATTCTTTTCCATTTAGTTTATTTTTCTGTAGAATACGATTACCCTAAGTTTAAAAAAATATTTCCAATTCAGTGAAATATTTTTTAATCTCTTTTATTTTTATTTGATGTTTTCTAATTTATTATTAACTTATTTCTTATCTTATTCTATTTTTATACACACAAAAATATTATTCTTAATCTGTGTTTCTAACATAGAATATAAAATCACTCGGATTTGTTATCATAATTAATTAAATTTTAGCTGTAGAAGTGCAGCTCATGGAATTGACAATGAAGGTCTGTCTTATTTCTCTGAATGTCTGTCCTGATGTTCGCAATCTTATATTAATAAAGTGATTTCTCCTGCTTCTTATATTAAAAAAGGGATTTTATATCTTCCTAATAAATTTATAAAACTAGTACCGTTTGTTTTGTCCATAAATGTGCATTAACCTAATAGAAAGTCAGCTCTTAGTGAATGTGTGGTCGTTCTAGTTTTTATATGTGGCTCGGAATGTTATACCATTAAGCTTGATTTTGCAGAAATAATTAATTTAATAATAATTTCTCGAAGATGTTAATGTGGTAATATGAAGGGTATAACAGAGTGTCAACTAATTGCATGTTACATTATCGATCCGAGTATTTTATGTCTTACTTTATCGCATTAATAGTAATTTTATTTGATATTAAATTAGGCCAATATATTTATCCACAGATAGTTTCCTAATATTAAGATTATTATTTTCTAAGATTTTTAGCTCAGTTTTACAAAGAACAGCTTTTATATAATCTAATTTATTCATTAAGATGTTGATGACTTGGTTTACATTTTATTGCTTTAATAATTTTATTATATATCATATACTCTTTGTATCATTAAATAGATTACGTATTATATTCTTTTGCTAAATTAAGTTTGTTTTATGATTTTTTTTGAGAATAATAAAACCGTAACACTTATTAAACTTATAGTTTGTACACTTTTACAAACAATTTACGCATTCAATTGAAAATTAAAACAGCAAATTTTTCCGCTTATATAAAACACAATTAATGTCAGATCTTATAACAAAAATTGTCTTATTATTTGGTCTAAAATAACGTTAGTATAGATAAGTCACGCAAAGCTTTCAAGTTTAATACTGCGATAGTGGACTAATTAATGTGTGGTCCTTGAAGTAAACATATAACTTATTAAACATAATAATAGTATGGGTTTCGCTATGGATATCATTTATTTAACTTAATTAGCAGTATTTTTGTAAATCAACTTTATTCTAATGATCGGTTCTGTAACATAACTACTCATTATTTTTCGAAACGAAAATTACATATAAAAACGCACAAAAAAGCTAATAAAGAATAATATATAGTGTATAAAGTGGTGGTTTTTAATCAGTAGTCTTCAAAACGTTTGCCATAAATCAAGAGAGAGTTCACAAACAAATATTATCTGTATTGAATCATAAGTTATTTTCGAAATAATATAAGTCGTACGGCAAATAGAAAAACTAATACTACTAGTCATTTATAAGGGGACTTAAAATTTTCGATTTGCTTACACAGTGAATCGTAAAAAACAGTAAAAATATAAATCAAAAAACGTTGACTACAGCGCAATACTATGTGCTGTTGCTTTTGACACATACACTTTCATACACTTTAAGTATTTTTCATTTTATTGCGAAAATATTCTGGTGTTGTACTGAAGCGAAATCGCGAAAAAGAATTTTCAAATATAAATATTGGGGTGTTGTTGGAAAGATCGAGCTTTAATCGATAATTTATGCCAGCTTTTAATTAAGTTTTGCGAGAAGTAGCTGAGCATAAACAATATCGCTTGATATATGCAATGATTATTAATTCATGCGAATTCGCAATAATAGTTTCGCCATACGACACAACACCCATATAATAACCTAAAGGGCGAGTTATGTGTGATGTGTGCGAGAGTGTCAACGAGATAATCAAAAACCGAAAATAATATATCATCGAAATATCTTTTTTTGAGCTAAAAACAATTTTCGAGAATAATCAAACTGAAACCATATACTAATGGATAGTTTTCTATGATATAATGGAAACAAATTAATAATGTAATTATCATAAGTAAACTCCAAAGAAGTTAATGCAAGTTTATTGCCAGTGTTTGATGAATAAAGATTTATATTTTAGCGCATAATTACCGATATATTATATTATAGAATAAATCGTTTTCGAGTTATATGAGAATACGTCTAACAAAATTGATTGCCATATGATTACATTAAATTAGAAAATTTAGGAAAATGTTTGGCATTAATTATGCGTTTAGTATATCATACCGTCATCACCGCTAATCATTCCCGTCCACGCAGAACGTATATAACGCATCAAACGTTTTCCGAATGATTGCATTTCCATTTCTCGAGTTATTATACTTTGATTAATTGCGTTGATTTGATGGAACGGTATTTGTCGGAACGTGTGTCCGCCATGTCCTCCATGTCCGCCATGACTACAATGACCACTATGTCCAGCATGCGCTCCATGACGCGTCTGTCGCACTTTATGCGAAGAATGTGTTGATACCATACCGCCATACATCGCAATTTGTTTATTTGCTTAATAGCATTACTTAAGATTTTGTTTTCTCAAATCAACATTAATGAACAGAAAGTATTGGTATTTATGATACAATAGCGTTATATAACTTCACATTTTCGTTGCTCTCAATGATAATCATTAAACCTTCTGTTATGCGTTTAATTCTATCCGAAACTTTACATCCATTTTAGTAAATTGAAGTTAATATACAAGTTTGTGTCTCCGATGTATAATTAAGCGCAAACTTTGTTTAAATGCAACGATAAAAGTTTGTTTTGCTCTCACAATAAACTTTAAGTATGTTACAGGAAATTAGTGTCTCATAAAACACATATTAAAAGGACAATTCAGGGATAAATTGTAACATTAAGTGTTGCATTTAATACAATACTTCGATACAATATATCAGCTCATATCCAACACTAAATTCAACACATCATTCGTAAAGAATTTTTTTAATAATCGCGGAAAAAAAGTATTCAAAAATATTAGATTGACTCACAAAAGCATTTGAAGTGATATATCAAATGGAATGATGAACAACACATTTCACTTTAGATGCGACTAAAGATTTAGAGTAAATAAAACCGAAACACTTAAACACTTGACAGAATGTCCACTTCAATGATATAATGGTACTGATAATAGTGGTGGAAATGCATGAATGCAATGGCAGACAAATTTATTTTGCAACGAAAATGCATGTGATATCGAGTGAAAAGATATAGTTATCGGCTAAGAAGTGATGCTTTTGCTTGTGTCGAGTGAAATGCTTTGGAAGTTTGCATTACAGTTTTGCTTAGCGAGAGAGCGAGAGAGCGATCGATTGCACTGACTTAGTGTCCGCCTGTTGCTCTGCTCTTTAACAATAAGTGAATTCTAAATAAGACTTCCCAATAGGATTACAATTACATGAAATAGATTGGTCGCACTTGCGTGCCCTTCTATTCGCGCAATCATATCTTTCGACATTAAATGGAAATAAGATTTAGAGAATGTGAAACCGCTGTCAGATGTAAGAAAAATGCAATCAAAAGTTGTCATAGTAACTAATCATAAGGCATCCTAATCATGATAGCATCCAATATTATTTCTCTATTCAATACTAGTTTTCATTAACTATTGCTCTCGAGCTTCAATTTAAAACTGTAATACAGTAAATCATGTTTTAACCGATACTCTATACACTGTATTGCATTCTTTACATTTTTTAATCAAAATTATTGAAAGCATAGCGAAATAATTTCTAATTAAGTGGTTTAAAAACCCATGAAATAGTTTACTGAAAGATAAACATGTCTACAATAGAAGTTGTCAGTAAGAATCTTATACCATATAATATTAAAGATAAATATAGGTATGTAATATAGTAATCACTATTTGAACAGTAGCTCATAAACATTTTAGTTTTTATCGTGTGTTTCGATTTCAATGCATTATTAAGTGCTTGAATGCTTTCGACACAATTTAGCAAATTATTCTATATATTAAGATTAATGATTTATTCCATACTCCAATGCTAAATGAATTACAGTATATTAATGATTTAAGACGCAAATGATTTTGGTTTTCTAGAATTAACTTCCAACCACTTAATGGAAAACTTAAATCAAATCAAGCCATACCCCAATCATTGAATCATTGCATATTATTTTTATATTACTCTATCATTACATATCGATTAACTTGAATTATTTTCAAAATTTTCTTTTCGAATAATTAATTAAATTTATTTCATTAATGCAGTTTCGTTGAAATTACTGTTGAATTCGTTTAAAAAATATATGTTAATAAAATGCTGATTCAAGAGAATTAAATAAAAATGAATGGATGATGTATGCAAGAAAATCTAATAATGGTTCAAAAATTTTCATACTGTAGTCTAGCAGTACTTTATCGTACTTAAGTGGATGCGCGAGAGAGCAGCATAAGTGGCTAAAAGTTATCACTGCTGCAATCACGCTATCTTATAGCCTAGATGTTGTAGAATAGATCCAATCTTCTGTAACTGTATGATAAAGCGATTGTTTCTCTGAAGGACTAGTGCGACATCTACCGCAATGCACTCTAAAATTATAGAGAAGCAATGTTAAACATAAAATTCATATCTCATTAGAGAGCAGCAGTATCGATAAAAAAATTCTTTATACTGGACTTAGCAGTGATTCCCAGATATGGTGGTCTAAAGGGGGTGAACGTATGTATTTAAACCACAAGTTTTTGGCTTTACAGCCAAATTTTTTAAACAATTCATTCTGAGTCCTAAAATACGTCGCATCTCAAAATCTGTATAATGTAAATGTCAATGATTAATTTTTTTACCAAGATTTAAGGTCACAAAAATTTTAGTTTTAAACAAATTAGAGGTCTACTAGGAAGCAGGATGGAATCGGACTAAGATAAAATATGTGGGACGAGAGGAAGGGGAAAGCCTAAAAAATTTCGATATTGAGAGATAATTCCCCAAAATCTCGCATATTCCTGTATATCATAAAATAAGTTATTTAGATTAATTTCATCGAGTTTTAGACCATTAAATTTTTCCTACCAGCTTTTTAATTTTTAAAAAATTTATATCCAATTTATTTGTTTAACTTTAAATGGGTAATTAATAAGGCCAACCAAATTCCGGGTTAAAATCAATCAATTTCGGGAGTGATTCGGGGCATAAATAGGGCAAATTCGGGATATGCAAAATGATAAAACTGTAAGAAAAAATAACAAAATTAAGATTATTCAAAAATCTTTTTAAAAATTTTTGGATAAATTTTGTTTGTGATGAAGTCGAAAAAGCTGAATCAAAAATTCATCATAATCGAACGATATATTTTAAAATATTGACTAAAAAATTAAGAGGGTCACAAAAACACTTCGGATTTAATAGTAAAATTTTTCAATTTAGACCATATTTCTCAAATTTTTACACAAAATATATTGATATTTTTAAGAAAATTAATGATACGGGGCAAATCAGGCTAACAGTGCCAATTAGGGGGTTTCGGAAAAAAGTGATAATTCTGGAGATTCGAGAAAATAAATAAAATTTACTTTACTTGATTTATAATAAGCGTATAAACCGTTTAAATAAGTGTCCCGAAAGTTTATATAAACTATTGAGATTCGGGAGAACCCGAATTTGGTAGGCCTTAGTAATCAAGCATGCTGTTGATAGCAATTTAAAATATTAAAATTACGTTTGTATAACCTTTTAAAATACTTATCCTAAGATTTTAGTGTTATTTTATGTACTCGCAGAATCGCTAATTTTACCTCTAGTTTATCAGTTGGAGTAAATTCGGACTTTTTTCGAGTTCTAAGACAAATTTTAAAAATTTCAACTTTACTTCTGTTTTAAGTTTCGGAATCTTTAGGAAACTTTTGAGAATATATAGTAACCCTCCCCAGCACTACCCCTATAAGACACCCGTATAATGTTGACAAAATAAAAAGTATTAAAGTTTACTTATAATTTTAAATTATTGATTTTGTCAAACAATTTTTTAAACGAATAGAGCGCACCTCAAGAAACGATCTAAATTTTTTACGCTCTAATATAATCCTTACTATAAGTATTGGACAGAAGTTAATACTGAATAAAGCGCTGCAATGTGTTTCGAAGAAATATTATACTAAGTCGTAAGCATAATATTGAGAAATACAATACTAAGTAAAGTGTGTAAGTGTGTATGTGTTGTTCATTTTTTCCATAAAGAGTCAGTTTCCCGAGTTCTAAATAATTATTTGCGTACAAATATAAAAAGATAACACATAAATTTAGTACTTTACTCGAAATTTATTCAAATAGAGTATTAACACTTATAAGTTATTATTTGAATAAAGTTAGACAAATTAAATACAATAACACATTGAAATAAATAAATCGAACGCTTTTAGTTAATTTTTAAAAATATTTTTGACTAATTGATGTCATGTAAAATTTATGTTTTCAATTTTAAACAAAGAAAGTAAATATTGATAACAACAACTGATTCGATAATAGATAGGAAATCTCAACCAAATCTTACATATTCGCAAACTAATCGATACTTTACTTCTCTATACTGAACTAAACTGTACACACTTTATCATAGAAAGTAAATCAATTTAAATGATTCAATCATATAATCAGTCGATCGAAATATTTCAGCGATAATGAGTATTCTACGGATAGATTCTTCATTTAATGAAACCCAAATCATTACACATTTAACCAAATTCTTGTTTGCGCTTATAATATAAAATACTACTCGAGTCGAGTAAATATCGATTATATTATAGAGAGTAAACCTAATGAAATGATTTTATTAATTTCTTTTTTCAATATCATTGCCATTAACTAAAATGATAAGCTTTTATTTCCAGTTCCAATGATGCGATTGCTTAAGAGAAACAAAAAATGCCAATAAGATATAGCAACTAGAGTTAAGAAGTTTTTGTTCTTAGTATAGATAGAAATGCTTGGAAAGCGCATAAAATACACTGTAATTAATAATTGCGTTATCGTTGTCGCAGTGTGACGAGGTATAACATTTGCTCACAATTACAGTATACGCATAATGAACAGATTATTACGTGGATTAACTCCAAAGTTAGAAGTTTGTTTCACTGGAGTTAGAGTTCGAATTACGTTAAATACAGAGGATATATCTACTGTATTGTATTACTTTATCGCTAGTCTATCAAATAACTTAAAAAGGATCGTTAGATTAAATAATTTTAAGTGGCTTTTGTCAAACATTATAATTTGTGGAATCAAGTTCCAAATATAATTCAAAATCAGTTCTAAATAGATTTTTTTAATGAATTTTTTAAATAAAATTGCAATTTAACAAAAATTTATACATTTATTTGTTGGTCCATCTGTGATACTCTTCAGCTGAAGGCATATTAGATTTGTAAATATAGTGAGTTTTAAGAAACCGACCCAACCCGAATTTTCCTAAGTTTCTTAACCGGTTAATATATTAATAAAACCTGAGTTAACCGATTTAATAACTCTATTTAGTTATATATATATTTAATGAATTTTCTTAAGAAAACGATAAATTAAAAAAATAATTTAAATTTTAAAGTTATTAAAATAAATTTTTTAATGTTTTCTATTTTACTCGTATTTAATATTTTAATTAGTTTTAAAATATAGAGTCAAAAAATGGTAGTTAACTCAGGTCATCATTTGTTTAACGGGTCAAAGTTAAAATTAAGATTGTTATTAACCGGTTAAGGTTAAAGTTAAAATAATGTTATTGATGTTAAGGATAAGAGTTAAGACATTTATTTAACTTTAGACTGTAGTGCATCACTAATTGTATCACTAATCATAAAGTTATATCGGTTGGGGTACTTTTATATCAGCTGATTCAGTATTCTTTATACATTAACATCTCATGCATATTTTTGTTTGGATATTTAATTTTTATCTCAATAATTCATTTCCTTTATACAGTAAATATTTAATTGTATTTTTAATTTAAAAGTTTAAATAAAATTTTAGAGCAAACGAGCAAAACAATAATGAAAATTAACGATAGTAAAGCCACTGTAATACATGACAGTATAAAAGGGTGAATATGACGATTGATTAGAATTTTGGTTGTGTATAAAAAAGCGTTCTGTGTGGTCACGTTATCGTATACACATACACATAGAAATGCCAAATCAATAGCCGATGTGAGCTAAAGCATTATAAAATGCATATCTGAAATTGAATAAGTATTAAAAATTTATAAATTATATCAATCTAAAACAAAATCGATATGTGGTCATACAGTCATGATTATAGATCTGAGTTTGCTATTAATTTTAGTTAGTATTTGGTTGTTCTCTCATCGCGAGTCAATGCTTTTTAGCTCACTTTGTTAAAAGGAGATACTGTATTGGATTTGGTATTCATATATTTGGTCTCTTTATATTTAATAAGGGATTTTTAAAATGGCCAAAATAATCTAAAATCAGCTTAAATTTGGCTTAAAGTTTACAAAAATGAACTTAAAAAAGCTTAAAAATGGGCTAAAAATGATCAAAAATTGTCAAAAATGGCCTAAACATAAGCTAAAAATGACCAAAAATTGGCTAATAACTGACATAAAGGGCTAAAATCGGTTAAAAGTAGGCTAAAGATGGCTTTAAAATGGTCTAAAATGGCTTAAAATAAAAAATTTTAAAAATCGGGGCAAAAACGGCTATAAATATAAATTTAGGCAAAAATACAATTATTAAATAATTTTAGGTAATAATTGGCGACACAATTCGCAATTGTAATATAATGTGGTGAAACGCGTTTATTTGCTTCTGTTAGCGTCCGCTTAACAAAAGCTGCTTTTTAATGCTAATAGAACAAAATTTGAAAAGTTTTAGTACAAAATACTTATTGATTTGAAGAAATGCATATTTTAAATTGACAAAAGTTTCTAAAACAGAATATTCTCTGTAATGATTAATTAATTGATATCTGGAATTGTATATAAAATTTTAGTTAATACGTCATTTATGCAATTTTAAAGTAATTTCTCAAAATCGGATATTCTGTTCCAAAACCAATTCTGTTTAACCGATGTTTTATGAAAAATTTTTGCAAAATATATCTTAATTAATATAAATCTCCAAATTTTTCATACTAATTTAAAAAGTGTGACAGATATACTGAAGGAGCAAATAAGTCTATTTTGCAAACTCAGATAAATAAGTCTATTTTTAAAATCGGTACAATTTTGCGAGTTATTTTACATAAAAACAAACAAAAATTCACGTATTGTTCAAAAAATCATAAGCGCACGCACATTACTGTTTAAGCAATCAAAGCATACTTAAAGCTTAAAGCATTTGCAAAATTAGTTTCAAATATCTTTTGGTCTGAATTTCGTAACATAGCATTACAATAATGAAATTGAGATATAGTTCGTTGAGTATTTCAAGATCACATAAATCGAACGTTGGTTTAAATAAACTATTTTTCTTTTAAACATGTAAATTTGACATCATGTCAATTCATTTTTAAGGCTACACAAAACTAGAAGAACACAACAAAAAGCAATTTTAGAATTATATTTCTTTTTTTAACTTCGTATTCGCAGCTAAAAAATTTAAAATTCAAATAACAGCGCATACATGTTAACATCTTTCAACGTAATTTGCTTTTCATATTAAATAAACGAAAAACTATATCAATGAACTCTGTTCGCTTGAGCTTATCTTGTATTGCGGTTAAGGTTTTAGACTAAAATAATTTCTTTGTGATACGCATTACGGATTCATATATACATAACTGTGTAAATAATGCCGGTTTCGCTGCAACAGTTATAGTCCAGTGACATTCATAGAAAGATTAGATTAATGAAGGCCTTTAGTGGCTCTAATTAATGTTATATCTTCAGTAATTCAATTAACAGCAATTATATTAAATTACTAATTTTCTCACCAGCTTTTTGCTTAAAGCGATATTAAGTTAGGTTTAATTCAATTAACGCACAAATATATATAAATACAAAATTTTCACATTTCATAAATATAGTGAAAGCGCGTGCTTATTGTTTTCAAATGTTATGTTTGTAATCATTATAAAATTGTTTTTTTTTTGTGGCAAAATAGATGAAGTATACGTATATACAATAAAGCGATTAACACTACTAAACAACGAATAAAAATATAAACAATCAAATATCGTACGACAGTTTTAGCTCCAATTAAAAAATAGTTTTATTGAACAAAACAGGGAAATAGAGTGAAATATCAATAGAAGTTTTATAAACATTTAAAAAATGCATGTATTTGTCTAATGAAATAATAAATTTCACTCTTCATTAAACTCTTCCGTCCGTTTTAATATCAATTATGAGATTAATATGCGGAATTGATTTTACTCTTCATAACAATTTAAATAAAATTTCGCTTTAAAAAGTTTTTTAGTTGAAACGAATTTGAAAATAAACACTAGATTAGAAGAAAATGTTAGGTCTAAATATTGCATAACATAGTTATATACGATATATATTATGGCGAAAACAGGTATTTGGTGTGAAAGCTTTAATGTCTTGAGAGGGACATTCATTCGGCATATTCTGACACTTAGTCTCTCTCTATCTCTATCTCTCCGATGCTTTCATGCTTTCATTGCTTTTGGCTGAAACGAGGTTAGTAGGACTCTAATTATTTGACAAAACTAGATGACACGACAACATTACTACATTCACATCTAACTGCGAATATGAGCTGTTGTTTCACTATAAATATAGTTGAATCACAATAATGATTAACATTTGTATTGCGTTAAATAATGGTGTTTTTAGTTTTATTAATGCTTCTGTTATACTCTAGCAATAGTTGTTGCAATAGTTTGTCGCGAACATCTGGCTGTGGTCGACAACAGATCATTCGTACGTCTAAAGTGGTTGGAGGCAATGACAGCTATGATGGCGAGTTTCCATGGACTGTCTCCATACGAAGAAATAACAATCATCATGTAAGCCAAGTATCGATTAGATATTTCAACAATATTTCATTTTTGATGTTCACTAATGTTTCAATGTTTCACATGCAAACAATTCACAAACAGTGCGGCGGTGTTATCATAGGACAGCGATGGATATTAACGGCAGCGCATTGTATACAGAGTCAGCTAAACAGCAATTTTATTGTGCGAATCGGCGAATATGACTTAATGAGGTCTGATCATAATACCCGAGATTACGCTGTGGAGCGCATAGTTATACACGATAACTATAGCAAAAATGCAGGCATTAAAACGCCAGCGAGCATTAACAATGCTGACATCGCACTAATTAAGACCACTAGTGATATTCATTGGAGCGAATACGCGTGGCCGGTATGCTTACCTCAGATCACTGTAGACGCAGCGTTCATGGCTGGCAAGGATGGTGTTGTGGTTGGTTGGGGTAAGAGGACTGAAAAGAGTGAAGTGTACAGTGAAAGACTACAAAAAGTGAAATTATCTATTATTGACAATAAGATATGTCAACAATGGTTCAGAACAGCGGGAAGGGATTTGACTATTCATGACAGAATTATATGTGCCGGCTATAGAAATGGAGGTAAAGATGCGTGTCATGGAGATTCTGGCGGACCATTGCTTCTCAAGCATCACGATTGTAAGCCTATTCATATTTTAGCGCGTTTTTACTCATATAATCTGTTAGTTATCAAAACTATTCGTTTATTCATTTTTCAAATTTAGCTTTCAATTCAAAAAACTAAAAGTAATTATTAAATTACTAATTAAATACAATATACAAAGAATTTTTAAAAATATTAAATTATATAACAAGATTTTCTTTGTAAAATTCACAGATATGCGTATACTATAATAGAAAACTTATATATAAATACAGTATAACTTCAACATATTTATCGTTTTCAAATTAATGCATATTTAAAATGATATTTTATCACACGTATCCTGAATTGAATAGATATTTTGATTTATTACAGCTTCTGGTGGTCCAGAGTATTATTTTGTAGCGGGAATCGTATCAACAGGAATAGGTTTGTCAAAATACGGTGCTATCAAAGCGCAGATTTATGCATATTTTCATAATACTAACTTATAATCAAAAAATAGATGAGTAGTAAATAGATATGCGTAAAGCTTTGCTGTTAATTGTGAATTACTATTGTATATATATATTTGAAGATTAATTATTATCGATTAATCATAGGATGCGCACGACCACTAATGCCTGGTTTATACTCAAATGTATCCTCATATTTGAATTGGATTTATAAATACCTTAACCAGTAGTAATATATATATAAAATCACGTCGCTTTCATAATATTAGATAACATCGTAGTATAGATAACTTAGTAAATTACATTTAATAGATAGCATATAATGTACAGTATTATAACAGTAAAATTTATATATAATCCATGCTATTTTAATTGTTCCTAATTATCATATAAACTTAAAAGTAATATATATATAATATATATACAGATATTGAATATATTGACAACAATTGACATTTAGGCAGACCTACAGACTGGAACAAAGCAAAACTACACACACGAAACGTTTATAAGCTTTTTTCATTCGTAACATAACGTTACACACACACATACAGAACATACAAATCGAAATATGCTTCAATATAATATTAAATCCTATCGCAATCATAAAATTGCGGAATTGGTCTCTAACTAGTATTTTTTATATTGATTGTTCGATTAACTTGTTTAGACAGAGTTTGCCGAGAGTTTACAGACACTATTTAGTGTTTGCCGAGTTTCGCGTTAATGCTAAAAATAGATAAATTTTATTTACAAATCGTTAATGAATACAATAAACCTTTTGTGATTAAATATCATAGATTTCTCAAAAATTGTTGTTAAGTTTGTTAAATTTTATATTTGTTAAGATTTGTTAAAATTAAAGTTAAATTATTATTATACTGTAGAAAACAATATAATAAATATTAAAAATTTAACTGATTAAAAAATTATCGTAAAATATAATCTTCTATGCATTGTACCATTAGATCTTATACGTATGTAATGGTTGAGTAATAATTAAAATTATGAGATTGAACCCTTACCCTTGACATTAGAGTTTGAACATTTTCTTAAAATAAATATTATAAATAACAAAAGATAAAAATTAATGATAACATAACTGTTACAGTTCAAGAATTTATGGACTCATAAAAATGAATAAGTAGTAATTTGGTAAATTAGACGTAGTATGCTCTAAATTAAAAATATTATAACATAAGAGTTGAGTCCCAGCACGGCATGTCTAGACTTTTCTTGTACTATGGCTGCACATATCGGGTACTCGTTTACTAGTGGATAGTGTGTATGCCAACATTTTTTTGAATAGTATTCTTTTGGTCTGAATAATCGAGTCAATAAGATTTTTAGAGTTGACCAAACTGATCGGATTTACACGAAAACTGTTTGGCGTTTTTGACCAAAATGACCAAAAAGTTTTCAAATGCTCTTAACAGTCTTACATGTGTTAGTGGAGTATGAAACTATTGATTTTACAATCAATTTTTAACTTTTATTGAAAATCTGCAGATTTCTAGAAAAAGGTTAACTTTTTCAAATTTATTAGGGAATGTGTTTACCCTTTGGTTCAGCTTACTTTAATTTACGTAAGTTTATAATTTGTTAAATAAATATAATTTTTGTAACTTATTATAAGTAAAATTTTAATTTTTTGGAAATTCTGGTTAAATTTATCATCTAAAAATCTAAATGATCAGAAAATCTAGTAATTCTGGACCATAAAAAAACCATCTCATTTTCATTTCTGTTTGAAAATACTTTTTAATTCCTGAATTTCTTAATTCTTAAATTATCACTTTATATTCAAATAGAAAGAAAATAATGCAAAAGTAAATTAATTATCGTTTAATGTTGTTCGTGAATAGACATTTTGCGAATAGAATATAACCAGTTTATAATCAATTATTCAAATTTCTCAAAAACAGCCGCATTTCATAGAATATAATATTATGGATATTAACTCATAATAGTTAACGATATTTTCGATAACGGGTCGACATGTTTGAAACGTAACCATAGTATAAAATAAGTGTAAGAAATAGAACTGAATTTAAGCGCATTTAAAAAATTAAGTTAGTTTTAAAAAATTCCTCAAAAAATGTGATATATATATTTTTTTGTAAAAAAATGTTTTATAAAATGAGAATGAAGTGAGAATACTAAAGGAAGCTATTCGAGCATAAATTTGGTATAAAACACATTTACATAATTGTTATTCATGAAAGTTAACAAAAAAATATTAATAGAACCGAAAATTTTACATATGATGCGTTCATACAATATATATATATACACACACATATTACTAATAAATTGAAAAATTTTAAATACATGGCTCAAAGCACTTTATTTAAAGCATCGCAAATAAGTAGTACGCTTTTAAAATAAATATTTAAAATTAATATATCAGAGTAAAACCCAAAGGTTCGTAGTTTTGCAACTTTTCAAATTAAATGTTTTACGATTTTTTGCGCTAAAATAAATAAATGGTCTTTTAATTCTATAAAAAGTAATTAATATTTACCGGTAGTTAAGGATATTTCGAAAACGTCATCAAATTATAGTGAAATTTTAAAGTTTACTCAGCCATAGATCAAAATAAATCAAATGCTTAAAACACAGATAGAAGATTGAATGGGAATAAAAGCGCAATGCTTAATATTGCATAACAATGTAATTTTTTCTGGTTATCACAGATTCGTTCTCTATCTTAAACTAGATTTCGAGCAATAATTTATATACAAAATTGAATTAGATGTTGAATAATGAAGTATAAGAAACAAAAACATGTTAAAGCTCTTTCTAGCTTATGCTATATATCTTTATATAAGCGTAATATATATATTTCTGTTTGAGTAAAGTTGGAAAACATTTAGAGTAAAGATGAAATTTTAATGAGTAGTCAAAAATAACATATATTTCATGGTATGGTGAGTTTAAATTAAAGTTGATTTTTTAAAATGATAATTTAATGTTTATTTTGCTAAATGGATTTAAAATCCATTTTATGATATATTTATAAAAATATATATATTTATTTTACTCCTTTTAATTTTATTGCAACTCGTAAAATATTTCCAAAAATTCAAAATACTTAGAAATTTATCAAATTATGTATTTTTCAGACCAATAAATATATGGTTAAATAATTATATTTATGCATTCAATTTTACATTCATATTCATGCATCATTTCAATAAAAGCGTATTAATGTTTATTCAAAAAAATACTATTAAATATTAAAATTTAACGATAAAAGTCCCAATTTTATGATTTATATTTAATGCAATAACAAATCAGTTATTATTATTATTTATTATTTGAGAGCACTTAGGTTTTAATAATTATGAGTTGCATATAAATTATATTTCCATAATAATTAAAAGTTTAATAAACTTCACAAATTGCAATATAATAAAGAAGTGGTTTTTAATTTAATGCTTAAGTAGTGGAAAATTTAAATTTTAATTACACCAAAGCTTTACTTTTTGCTAAATTTTCTTCTTTAGGCTTACATAGATATTTCTACAGAAAATCGATGGCACAGTACATACACTTAGACAATGGAACTTACATCACATTTTTGTTTTCACGAATCTATTTTACATATAATTTGATGTTCAATTTTTAAAATTTCGTTATACAAAACATTTTCATTTTGTTGTTGTTTGCGATGATAAAACTATATAATTTCCAAAGTGGGAAAAAATAAATAAAAATTTTTCGAACCATTTTTGAAAATATAGCACGAAATAAATAATGGGTTTGCGATAAAGTAAACTACAAAACGGAAAGAAACAGTATTTCGATAAATCGCACGACACATTGATTTTTCTGGTGATTCCAGTTCTTAGATGGACGTGATTATCCGATTATACAGATAAAACCGCTTTCAAACTTGTATTTATATATTTTTAATAAGAAGTATAATGGAATGGGTCTCGAAAGCAATTTGGTTGATAAATATGACACATACAGATGTAGGAGAGAAAAGAAAAGATAAAAAATTCTGTGTTTGATATAAATCACTTTGAATATAAAAAAGGTTTCTGAAGAAAGCGTAAGTAAAAATTCTTTCATTACTGGGTAATCAATTTATATATAGATTAAAAAAATTTTAAAAAACGTTTTATACGCAAAACGCGGCGCACATATTCATAAATAAATTAAATCAAGCGTTTAAAAGAATTTGTCGATTAAGTAAATACTGATTTGTTAAATAATAGCATATATAAGCTTATATTCCGTTTTATATACGGGATATAATAAATGATTGGATTGTAAAAACAGCCGTGAATTCAATAGTTTTACAGACCAATAATGCCGATACAGTTAACGCTACTCTACTTGATTATCAATTGATTGATTATAGTTTGGAAAAGTATCTCACTTTGATTAACTCACCGCTAACTGAGTCCCAGCTATGCTTTCTTCTCTTCTTTTTCTTCAATTGTCTCACTTGTTTAAATATTTTAAACACTGAAATCAAGAGAAAAAAAGAGATCAAATATCAAGCGCGTTGTAAACGGAAAAAAGTTTGTCGTGTATGCGATGAACTGTGAACTTAAATGTCAAATAAAATTGAAATATAAGGGAAACGCGAGTCTGAATCGGAGAATCGAAGCCACAGAACACAGAATCGCAGGAATACAGTGAATACAGTGCAATGCATTCACTGCAGTCTGTAGTGTGTTGTGTTGTATGCAAACGCGAATACCTTTGAATTTATTGATGATATTGCTCTTTGATTTGGCATTTGGTTTATCAGACATATTTTACATATGAATAAACTAATAGTTTGAGTTAAAACATCAAACACTTCAAATACATTGAGATTCGACACAAGCACACAACGGCACACATATATACAGACACACAACAAATATATTATTTGATGATTGATTTTTTTCATGGATTGTAACTGTTTCTCTGCCACTCTTTTGCAGTTTTGCACTGTTTTGCACTCATCACTATTGTTGCGCATAAGTAGAAATCGCGAGTCAAAGCCAGTATCGATACTGAAGTTCTGCGCACAACTAGTGTTTCAGTTTCTGGTGATGAGCGCAGAAGTGTCGAGGAAAACCACTTTCTCATGCGATTCACCAAACATTTCTATGCTGTACTACCGATTCTGTAGCGAAGTATTAAAGTTAAACGTCTCTAACTTCAAGAAAAAAAATCCATTTCTGTTATTACGTAACATTAAAAACGCTAACGTTATGTCATATTTTTAAATTTGTTACGTTTCAAACGTGCTTTTAAGTTAAAAATTAGAATCAATATTTAATTTATCTTAAAACAAACTATTATTTTTACTTATGCTCTTCTGGATACACTTATACTGTGTTCGTAAATATAAATTAATTGAATTACTTAAATATGTAATAACACGGCAAAATTACTTTTATATGATGTCTAGTATATAAACTAAAGTGCAATCAAATTTTATTAACATTTAACTCGATTTATTGCCTATTTTATTAAAAATAAATGAGATACTTTAGAAACACTAACTGATATTAGAGTTTAGTTTAATGTCTGCTGCGAGAAGTATGTGCTTACCAGTCAATCGCCAGTTCAGCGATTCAACCATTCAGTTGAGTTCGGTTCGAGTCTCACGAGAATCATTCCTCTCAAACATCACATTTTTTAAAAGTAGAGCCACGTTCTCCGATGACCTACTATTAATAAACTACTAAATTAACGTTTTTCTTAACAATCGATTTAAGTTTTATTTTCCAAAAATTATAATTTTCGTATAATTTTGTTTACGAATTAAATGAGATAGTTTTCCAACTATGCAGTACAGTATGACAAAACTATTGAAAAAGTAAACATATACTAAAATTTAAGTTATAAATAAAATACAGCATTATTTAAATTTTCAAAATATTTTGTTTCGAGCAAAAAGCATCAATAAAAGTTTAAGAAAGAAAATGTTAATTGACTGTTCAATAGCTTTAAGTTTGGTAATGTAACTGTAGATGCATACTAAAGCTATTTCAGTACAACTTTTGAAACACTAGACAACCAAGATTTATCCTGAACCGACATAAAACTTATAGTTAGTATTATACGTTGTCGGTCATATAAAAATTATAAAATCGGCGGCTATATTCGGTCAAAACCGAAATTTCTTTCAAATAAATAAATATCAGTGATATTCGGTTAATTGTTGCATTTGACCGAAATTGATTTTTTATTTTCGGAGATCATATTCGGTCGTTGAATTGAATTCAGGCTTTAAATCATTTAAAATATTTATTTTCATTTGAATTACAACATATATCAACATATATGCAAATAGAATTCAAAATCATTTTGCATTTAAAATTACATAAAAGAATAAAAAATTAGTTTATTCAAAAACATTTTTAATATTCAGTGATAATTTCGGTCAAATTCAATAATTTAATACTTTTGACCGAAACATATTTTTATTTTCGGTGGTCATATTCGGTTAAATTCGGTCTGTGACCGACAACGTATAACACTACTTATAGTGCATCACCCGAACAGAACCGCTAGAAAACCCGAATAACCGGTTAAAAAAATATTTATTGTAAAGGGACCCCTAAAAACTTAGATACAAATATAATATTATTACACCTAATTTCCCAACGATAGTCCGCACTAATGTATAGCCCGCACCCATCAATTTTCACAAAAAGTAACTCTATTTCTTGTATAGCTCACACTTTGTTCAAATATTGAATACATAGTATGACAATAAAATAAGAAAGTAACAATCAGACAACAACCGATACAAGCGATAATGAGGAAGAGTTAAATAGAAATTAATTACAATATAGGAATATTATTGACGCATTCAACATTATTTCAGATAATGAAGAGTTTAAAGGATTTTATAAATGTTTTTATTACATATCAACTCAATAAAATATTTTTACAAAAAATTTTCTTGTATAACCCGCAACCCGTAGATAGCCCGCACAAGCAAATTTTTAATAAAAATCACTTTTTTCATTGTACCGATCGGATGAATTTCACCGCACACTTTTAGATAATTTTACTAAGGTTTGGACTAATAAAGTAAAATATTTCTTAGAAATTAGATTAAAATATTTGCTCTCATTTTCCAATTTGTTATTATTAGCCTTTTTCATCGTAAATATTTAAAACCAAAAGTTTATAATGACAGACCTTTGAAAATTAATGGATTTTAAGCTTATTTGTCAAATCAAATTTTTCTTTATCAGTTCAATCCTTAGTAAAATTATATAAAAGTGTGCAACGAAATTCATCCGAACGGTATAGCCCGCAGGCTATCGTAAGGAAATTATAAATCAATAAATGGAAAACTGTACACAAAAATATTAATTTTAGTCTGCTATTTTAAAATATTTAAATTTCTATTCACTTCTATTTTTACATGTTTAATTTCATTTTTACAATTTTTTTCGACCTAAAATAGAGTAACCAGATATGCACTAGTGATTGAAAATGTTGTTGAAAAAACTTACGGTAATGGAGTTTGAAATAGTGAATTTGTCGGTAATGGAATGGCGTCAACTTTTTTCTTAGCATTAATGGAACAGTAGTGGTTTTTAGTTAAAATATGAAAAATTTTCTAAATTACAAAATAGATTGAATCTCTTATTTATATAATTTAGATAACTTTACTTTAAACCGATTAATGCTTAAATTTATATTATTGTGACATTTATGTAACACATGCATATAAAAATAATGTGTAATAACTTGAAACATGATACCGTTGAAGGATAATTTATAGTTTTATTAGTGGAGAGGTGGAGTGGAGTGGAACGTTAGTGGAATTGAAAAACTTCACGTTAATGGAACGGTAATGGAGTTTATCTTTATGATTTTACCGTTAGTGGAATGGAGTTACATATTTTGGGTGCGATAATGGAACGTTAATGGAATTGAAAAATTGAATATTTTCAATCACTAATGTACATGTATTTGTGAGTAAAGAAGCAAAGTATTAACGCATGCGCTATCAGTGTTCGTTGAATATAGCACTGGATTACTGTTACAGTTGACACCAAGTATTGAAACTCTAAAATAAAGTATAATAGAGTTCTGTGCTGTGCTCTATGTGTTAGATGTGGGTAGCAATCACCGCGGGTTACTCTTGTGTAAACAAAGATCACAGAGAATAGTAAGATTTATATACTTATATTATATGTTAACAACACATATAAACTTTACATACATTTATGCCATCTTATGATTAAACTATTAATCAAAAATATATTAATACTATTTTAGTTTAGTACTGTATCAGTAAAAGAATGCGATCAGATTTACATCGATTTTAATTTTAAAGCTGTTAATGGATAACTTATTTGATTTAATTTAGTCTCTTTGTTGAGCCGAAAATATCAAATATACGCCTTAAATGTAACCGTACAGTGTATGCAGCAGTGTTCATAACAAGTGTCACAACACATTCTTCAAATGCCAACTGTTAAACATGAATTTTGATAATGACTAATACTGTATTAATTTTTTTATCAAATGAAAACAATAACTAATTGCTTAATTCATTGGTGAACGCTAATTCATAATCATTTAATACTTTTAAACGCAAACATTTCAAACCAATCAGTTTTAATAACAGTACAGTTGTTGTCATTATACAGGGTTTTTACTTTGAAAGTAGAACTTTGTACATTGAAAATAGCATTTAAACCAGTTATGGGTTCTTTTGGAAA
>JAQGAW010001005.1:0-22189 GCA_034698025.1 Phthiracarus crinitus | reverse complement strand
ATGTCACAAAAGATATTGACAAAATTAAGACAATCGCGAATAGTCTTAAAGGAGAAGCACTTCATTTCTATTCTGAGGAAATTGAACCATTGCTCCAATCCATTTCATTTAAAGTAGTGGAACCCGCATTTAGAACTTACTTTGACAACGAGGATATCTCACGATTTTTAGAGACAAACTTAAACAGTACTGCATTTCAAGCTAGCGCTAAAAGCGATTCAGAAGTCGAATCTAGCACTAGCGATAACATCTCAGATGAAAGTCAAACGGAACTTCAGTACGCATCAGACCACTATTTAGATTTAACAGATGAACAACAGGTTCTTAAGTTCACGGGTGGAAAGTCGGATCCATTTGTTTCATATCTGGACCTGTTTTGCGATCCATCAGTAACTATTCCCGATCTCGAAGCATGCAAATGGGAAAACGATCCCTTATAAAAAGCTAATTCAGGACAGCCTCATTGGTCAGATGAAATAATATCGTCTCATGATTGGGATTACATTTCAAATTCGATGTCTCGCATCAACAACAAACTCTGTACTGAAATGCAATTGGCTTCAAAGCAAACGAATTCACACTCATTTGAAGTTACAGTACCGTATTGTTCAGAAGCCTTAACAACACCGCAAAAAGCAAACGAAGAAATCACTCGCATTGAGAACTTAATAGAATCACTCGAATCGCAACTGAGTTTCAATATCTATAGTTCCATTGCCATCAACCGATAATTAAGCGCTAAATATCGGTTGTCAATCAATTGAAGAATACAAATCCATTTCGGATCAATACGACGAAACGCATAATTTAGTTCTAAACAAAATACAATACATGAAAGAACTCGTCGACGAATTACGCAAACCAATTGACACACAATGGCTCGACAAATACGAAACATTAAGTATAGAAGACATTGACAATCATATTGAGACAACAATCGAATCGGATTGCATCACTAATCCCAATACATAACAAACGGATACAAAGTTCCAAACAGACATCTCAGCAAAGATCGACACAAGCGAAGCCTTAACCAAAGTCACAGAACCGTATTTCGAAAATAAAATCAAACCCAAAACAATTCCAAAACTTTGTGCTAATTTAAATCTAAATCTTTCGACGCAAACAGCATTAACAACAACGCAATCTCTATCATTCACTCAATCAAACAATAGAGAACAAACAATCGCATCACAAATTCATTCGAAACGCTATTTAGTACTATATTTAAACAACACATTCAATTCGGTTCTGAATTCAACAAACAATTCAACAATGATATATCGATTCAAGCTTTCCTCATCTGTTATCTATAAGATAATACTCGAAAAATAAGTGCAAACGCTATTGCAAAAGAGATTGATTCAACAAACGATGAGCCCTTATTTAGCGCTAGAAACTCTTGTACAGAAGGCAAATTTATTGTTATATCATTACTACATACACAATCACTATCATATAAAAATAGTACTATATTTCGGCATACGTAATCTCTGGCGAAATAATGAACTAACAATTCAATTTGGAATACGGCATCGATGGCGCATATAAAATCTAAGCATTGTCCAACATTAGGCTACAATCGATAACAACTTTTTCCACTCGATAACTGGAATAACGAATAATAGAAATCATATGCCAATCCAATCACAAGCAATCATCAATAAAATAAAAATAAAAGATCGCTCTATAGCCTATTATCTTTTCAAAGCACCGAATCAAATAATCAGCAAACAATCAGCAGTAAATCATACATCGGAATACATCAACGACAACACTATCAGTAACAAAATCGCAAACGAATCCGTATAATCAACGGAATATCAACTCTTCAGTCGTAGCCGATGTAGTGACCGCAAAGTCACAACCATTATTCAGCGCTGATTACTCATCACAACTATCACTTATAGTTCATATTCCTTATTATTACCCGCATTCACATTTACTAACCGTTACTCACATCCTTAACTTAGCGCTAATTTGTCTATTTAAGGCTCACACAAACACTATATTTAACCAGTTCAATATCAGTTCTCAACCAGTCTTTACTCTATACTCAAGAGGTAAGCTATAAGCTCTCATTCTAGCCAATTGCTAGCATTATCATACTGTTATCAATAACACGTGTACATAACTGAGTATTATAAATACTTTACTGTAGTTCTAACTATAATTTATTGTTAATAAAGTTCTTTGTTTTGTGTTAATTCGAATACGGTGTATAAGATATTATCCACTCAGTGGTGCTGATTCCAGTGTCGCTAAACGTTATAATGAATATAATTGCTAGTATTAATTATAAATTAATTATTGAAAATAACTTATGTTTTGTAAGAGCAATATTTACTTACGGGAAAAAATAATTGTCTGATTCGATAAATAGCCAACAAGAAGATACAAACGAAATGAAGAAAAATATTTATTTAAATATAATTTAGTTTGTGTAATCATTTTAAACAAAAATACACAAATATTTGCCAAAACTAGTATATTAATCGCTTCATATCATATGTCATATGTAATCTGCTTAATTTTTCGCGATATCTATTGTATACTCAACAGTTAAGTTGCGAACAAAAAAAATTAACAATAATTATTATCAGTGAAAATTAGAATAAAATTAAATTAAATAGAATAATATAATATATTATTCTAAACTTTTTTTTAGAGTTTAACCTTTGGTAATGATTGACACTTTTGAAGACAGCGTTTAAGTATTGAATAATTCAACATCTTATATCACAATTAAGCTATGCACTTGTTTGTGATAAATTTCATTATATGGAATGCACTTTACTAGAAATAGCAAATTAGAAATCACAAAGTTAATTATAAGAACATTGTTTTATGAAAATAAATAAAAACAATCTTAACGAAAAATGGAAAGTTATGAATTAATTTGTATATAATAAAACAATCTTGATGTAAATTGAATAAATAATAATCATTTCTAATTATTTATTTTTAAATATTCTCATAGTTGTAAAATAACTTTTATTTAGCGTTTGTCTAAATTATAATAGACCGGGGAAGAACGACATTTGAAATTAATTGTTTTCATATTGATTTTAATAGGAATTTATAAAGATAAACTTAAAATAAATAAATTTTACTTGACTCAAAATTACTTAATTTTTTCATTAGATGACTTTTTTTTTAAAAATGCGACTTGATGGATTTGACATTGTCTGTCTGTCTGTGTCACTATGTTGGCAGTCTTAATATTAATAAAGGAATAGAATTCTTTTAATAATTATACTGATTATTTTAAAATTGTGAATATAATATTGAATTAAAATAGAATAGAACACAAATTGAGCCCATTATGTATGTTCATTCTCTTTCTTATTTTGATTTAAGATTATGTTATAAGTGAAATTATTCAATTTAATTTAATTTATTATAAAATTTGTTTCTATTTGAAATTGTCACAATTTGTTTTAAAGACAAAGCTTGTAAAATCTCTTAAAAATATATAAAATTGTTTCAAATTTTTTAAAATTTTGTAGAATAAAGATTTAGTTCTATCTATTATTTTTTAGCTCACTTTGTAAAAGTCAGCTATTGGATTTAAGATGTCCGTCTGTATGTATGTCTGTCTGTATGTGGACCGGTCTCTTTATTTATTAAGGGATTTTTTCTCTATATTAATAAAGGGATTTTTTTAAAATATAGACTCCTATCAACAAAAAATGACTCCTATCTTCAAAAATTCATTGTTGTAAAGACTCGTATCTGGCTTAATATTGACCAAAAATGGGTTTTAAATGGCTTTTAAATGGCCAAAAATGGATAAAAATGAACTAAATATGGGCTTAAAGTAGGACAAAAATGCGTTTTAAAAAGCTAAAAATGGACAAAAAATGGTTTAAAATGGGCTAAAATGGGTTTTAAGTCTAAATATTGATTATATGATTGTTAAAATGGCTTTATATTAATCAAAAATAACTTTAAAATATATTAAATTATGCTAAAAATAGGATAGAATTGGATAATATATTGTTTAAAACAAAATAATAAAAACTATTTCGAGTTAAAATCATTCACACTCGTAATCATATTCTCATATATAATACTTATGAGTGTCCACTTAACAACAATTTATGTGATGTTGACTCAACGGAAGCTAAATCACAACTGAATCAAAAATCTTAAAACACTTACTAAAGTACTGTTTATAATAATATAATATAAATCTTATTGGATACCTATTGAGAAAATAACACGTGATGAATAATCCAAAGTTTAAATAGAATGTAATAGTTAGAAGAACACAATTTCCTGCTGTTTTATGTGAAGCACTAATAAGAATCGGGACAAAGCTATAATGATGTAGTTGTCCGCATTTCTTCGGAAGATAAACAAATTTATCTATCACATATATATGTTGCATTAAGTCGAGCTCTAATGGACTATACATCAATGGTGACTTTTATCAGCCAAGAAAAACTGACTCTTTAATAGAAGTTGATTCAGAAGTCAACAGACTATGAACAGAGGATAAATTGGATTTTTAACTTAACTTTAATGCTATGATAAAATTAATGGAATAAAAATAATTTAACACATCTTACAATCATTAGTGAAAAACATTTATATAGATATGTATTGCGATATTAATTACATCTCCGCAGATATATTACAGTTTGTTGAAACGTGGCTTTTGGAGAACAATTTACTTTTGATAATTTTAATAATTTTAGACAGAATATTCTGTAAATGATATTGTAATGATAAATTTACCATATTTTCTATGGATTCTATAGTTTGGTCGAATTTGCTCCCCAGTTGTAGATTTTACTTAGAGTAATTGCTTGTAGGTGTTTATTTACAATTTCTTTATATTTTTGTCGAATACATAATTTTTAAAAGTGAGCTCTTTGATAACGTTCTTGTTTCTTTTCATCAATAATGTCATTATTTTAAGAAAGGAGTTTATTTTGAAATTAATTTTATTGTAAAAAATTATATATTTAAGAATAAATTGTTTGTAAACTTTAAATTTTCAATATTAATTATAACAAATTTTAAATATTAAGTTACTAATATATTAGTTAAATCTAAATTATATTGTTGTATTATTAAAAAATAAGGCGAACATTAAGTCATAATAATAAAATCCACAAATTTGACATAGTCCAACTAGCAGTACGTGCAAATTTATTAAAATATATTTTATTCGGCGTAACATTTTAATTACAGTTTAATAATATAATAAAAAATTTTTAATAAAATTTATACTTATTTTTATTACATTAGTTATATTTTAGAATAAAAAAATAAAATAAAAGTTTAATGTGATTCAATCGTATTTAATATCCATTAATTCAATTTTAAATAAAACGTATGAATTTGATTTTAATTAAAATACAATCCTTGAAATCAAAAATCTAAAATATGTAATAAAAAATTTACCAAAATTAAAGTAATTATAATTTATTTTCTAGATTAACATATAATCAATGTAATAATAAAAGACTTGTTTTGTGCCATAGACTGTACTCGTTGTCATATGTGAAGAATCATACACAAGAATAACGATATCTATTTGGTTTATTATCGGTTACCACAGTTTACGTAATCTATAACAAGTCATGTTTGATTATAGTTACTGTACTTTATTGTAATATCGATTTAGAAAAATAAAATTAAAATAAAACATAGATTTTTATTTCGTATTATCGAAATAAAAATAAAATTATTTGAAAAATTATTTAAAAACTAAATAGATATAAAAATGATTAAAAATATTTGAAAACAAAAATAGAAATATAGGAAAGAATTTCTCTAATCGATTTATCCCTTAATAAAATAAAAGATATAGTTAAAGTGAACTAAAAGACTTTCAAATATCTGATGTTTTAAAGTTAATCACTCTTAAGAGAACCTAATACAGATTTTATAAAAGAAACTATTATTAATTAAATACAAATCTTGATTTATAACTGACTAAAGATTACTATTTATTAAAACAAACTGTGTATTAACTTATCAACTCTATTAAAATTTACATTCTATTTATTTTTTAATATGAATATCTAAATAAATTGATACCACTATAAAATTAATTAACTCTGTTGCCACAGCCAAAATTTACCGAACTAATGGTTCACAACAGTGCATTTATTCTTTGAATAAAATCACTTGTGACTGAAGTTAGGGTTCAAACAAACCTAAATCTAACTGTTTAAAAAGTTTCCTATTGAGAAATGTGAACGGATTAGCCGATGCTACAAGAGGTCTGGAAACATCAAGTGATTTAAAAGATTACCATATATTACAAAATTAAGCAAAAGACAAACAAACGAATAATAGTTAACTCACCGATACCATTAACATACTAAAATAATTTACAAAAGTTATTGGATACCCGAAGTGTCTAAAATAAACTTAATTTTAACAAACGAACATGGAATGGTGCAAAAATTAGACGATTAAATTATTTCCAATATATGTTGTCCAATGAACATAAACCGGAAATAAAGGATTATATTGAAATCGATTGGCGTGTAATAAAACAGCCATATCTATCTTATTAAAGATTTAAATAACTAAACAGATAAAAACCTGATTATATCATTACAATATTTTTACTCTTTCTTTATTTTCGCTTTATATATATGTGTGTTATAATTTTTTTTATGTTTTGTCAAATATATTTTCCTATTTTATAAATCCCGAAACTTTGAATTTCCTTTGAGATCTTTTGAATAATAAATGTATTATATACAATATAAACTGATTGTGATCATATCAACGAACACAATCCGAACTGTCCTAGTGTTGGTGGGGTGAGGCTAACCTTGTGTTTTAACAGGCATATAGGTCAAGGCCCTTGCATGGTACTAACTAATCTGACATACCCTTAGGATCAAAAGCTTCATATAAGGAAACAAGAACAAAACAATCACAGATAGCTCACTTTTCATTATATTATATATTATTTAAGAAAACACTGATTTCAATTTTTTCTATAAATTAATTCATAATTTTTAACACTTTTCGCATAAATATATTTAAACACATTAAAACTTCAAAATTATATTGATATTATTAATCTAAAATATTTTTTATACAAGTTCTTTTAAATAGTAAACCAAAGAGCTTTATTATAGATGAAATATGACTCATAAGCGTTGACATCTAGTGTTTCGAGCGAATACCAAATCAATTTTTGTTTTACCATTTGTTGTAACGCCAGTATTATTCAAATCAAATCCCTTATTATTCACAATGTCAATGCAATCTTTGTTTGTTAATAAATGTAACATTAATTTTTAAAACTATTTTTAATGGAAAAATTTACCAAAGATTGGATAAACAATGATTTACTACATTGTATTTTAATCTCAAAAATTTAAACGATTTGAGCTTAGGGTTAGAATACTAACTTAATGTTAAAATCACATATTAAACTTCAAAACGGTATTAATACATGAATTGAAAAACAGGTTTTAGCGATTAAAATACTATGCAGTAAAGCATTGTTTATCCAGTCTTTGGTAGATTTTATTTTCCTTATTTGAAGCTTTTGATCCTAACCGCATGATACAACCAACAATAGTAATGATAATTGGCCTGAATGTTTATAGTATTATAATAAACAATTTTTAGAGAAAATTAGTTTAAAAATATTTTCATAAAATTAATTTTTTGAAATAAAACCAAGACAACACGGAATGCACTGTAATTTGGCTCTCAGAATACTCTTGGATTTGCACTAAAATTTTGGGAAGATAAATAAGTTAAAATTTGGATTCGTTTTAAGCAAAATCATGAATGTTATGGATTTATCTGTGAAAGTTTAGAACGCGTTAGTTGTACTAGAGTAAACTTTTGATTTTATTCTTGTTTATGTTCGAATCAATTAATGCCGATCATCTATAATCATGTATTTGACGCCCGAAAGTAGCTCTATATGTATTTGAAGCTAGTAATGATAAATAATCTATTTTGTAATTGTTGTTGATAACACAACTATCGCTTAAAACATTGTTAACCGACTTTTTCAATTAAACTATTTCTATTTAAATCTTTAGTATTGAATCTTCACAGAAACATAAACATTGTTTAGTGGATTTAATAAGTTTGTGATAATTGAAGATTTTTCTAAAATCATTAAAGTAAGTTATTGTTAATTATTTGATGCTAATATGTTATAACGAGTTGAGCGAGCTGCTATAAATCTTAAAAAACTTCATATAATTGTCATAATGATAGAAATCATAAATTATGGGATCATGATTTCGATAATAACAAGTATTTTTCAATTTGAATAAGTTACCGAATTTTGTTCTTTTCTGAAGAATTAAATTGATTTAAGATAAATCGTTGTGCGGCTTCTCGCTAGTGTCCAAGAGGGCCATGAAACAATGCGTTTATGATTCAAAATACTTAAACATTAACTTTATTTCTAGACCTATCTAGAAATACATAGTGTTTTAATCTCAGCAGTTATTACATTAAATAACATTCTATTTAAAGGCTAACTCATAGCTTTTATCCTAATTTTCAATGTTTTGACTTGCAATTATTTAAATTTATAAATAGTAATATATTAATTGTAATATCACTAATTATCGTTTATCGCCATTACTGTGTTGTGTTATTCGGTGCTACGACTTGGTTAAGCCCACATTCGTGCGGATTATTTCATTAATATATTGTTTTATTAAATTATTTAATTTTGCTTATTATAAAATAAAATAAATCTATTTAAATTATTTTCAAGTTTATTTTCTACTAATTTGTGCAATTAATACCCTAAGATTTGGGCGATTTGGTAAAAGGTGTTACGACGCGGCATTCGTAGGTTTTGTTCCATATTTCCTACAATATTTTATTTTAAACGTTTTATAAAAATTTTAATTATTAACAATAATGTTTTTTTTAATTTTAATAATTTTTATTAATAAATAAATTTTTATCTAATTTTTTCGATTTTAAAATCCCTTAATAAATATAAAGAATCGAGAATTTATATAAAATAAGATTATAATGCCAATATAATCGAGTTTAAGAAAATGCGTTATGCGTAATAATTTAAGAAGGATACATTGATTAATTATTATCACATTATTCTTTCATAAGTTAGACCATAAATCTAATTGTGCTAAAGTATTTAAACGAAAGAAATTCTTCACTTCCTGTGATTGGCAAAGCATTGATAAAACTAGGATGAAATTCACCAATAATTCTTTTTGTTATACTATTATATTACCACTACATTGTTATAAAAAATGAAGTAATCTTTTCTAGATATTAAATCAAATAATAATTTAATTATATTGTTATTCATTAAGCAATAAATCAATAAACAATCATAAACAATCAAAATTATCCTTTTGATCAAAGTAAAACAAAATACAATCAAAATTAGAATTTATAATGAAAGCAAAATCAACATCAGATTGAAATAAGATTTGTTAAATGGAAATAACAAAGATCTAATCCATTAATTTAGTTAGAATTTTAAAAGACAAATATCATATCATTTAAAATTGTATGTTTTACAGCCACTGGATAGCAGATTCCACAATATATGGGTTTTATATAGTGTTGTTTCGCTTTTTGGAAGAAAAAGTAAAAATGAAAAAATATTTTTACTTTTACTTTCGCTTTAGCGAAAGTAAAATACAATTGAAATTAATACCAGAACTAAAAGAAAAAGTAAAATACAATTGATATTAAAATATAAATTAAAAGCAAAAGTAAAATACAAATTAAATATAAAATTTTTAAAAAGAAAAAGCAAAATACAATCAAAATCAAAATTGAGAAAGAAAAATTAAATTCAAATTTTTTAACTTTTACTTTTACTTTAACTATCATAATTATATGGAAAAGCGAAATTAAAAAGCAAAAGTAAAATCAAATTTTTAAATTTACTTTCGCTTTAAAGCGAAAGTCAAATACAATTTAAATGATTTTTGAATTAAAAGCGAAAGCGAAATACAATTAAAATTAGTATGGAAATTAAAAGTAAAAGTAAAATACAATTGAAATGAAATTTTTCTTAAAAGAAAAAGTAAAATATAATTGAAATAAAAAAATTTAGAAAAAGTAAAAGTAAAAGAAAAGCAAAATTAAAATTTGGAAGTAAAACAACACTAGTTTTATATAATGTTATTAACTTCAAAATTTTAATTTTACATTATATTACTTATCCTTCTAATAATATTTTGAATATTACTTTACTTTTAGTTTTTCTTTCTTGAATAAATATAAATTTAATTTAATTTAATTTTTTATTTCTTCAAAATATTTAATTTTACTTGTAATTATTTGTAGTTTCAAGTAAAATTAATGTAAATTATGGAATTTTACTCAATAACAACAGGTCAAGTCAAACAAACGGTTCCATCTATTAGTTTATGTTTATTAAATAAACAGGATTTAAATAAATATGGAAAAAATGCAATCAAAGATAAAATAATGCGAATAATATTATCCCACCATCATGGTTATGATTAATAATGAGAATAAGCTCAATTAGTCTGAGCTTGAGCTTGAACTTGTTGAGCTTAGCTCAAAACCTAGGAAGCATTAAGATTGAGCTTAACTTTATAAGCTCAACATTTAAAATAATTGAGCTTGAGTCTACTTAAATTCATTGAGCATGAGCTTGAGCTTTGAGCTTACATATAAATTAAAAGTTTAAAAATTCTCATTTGAAACAATTTTTAAAATTTAATTTTTATTAAATAAGAAATGATTTGAAAGCTTATATGATGATTTATGCTTCCTATAGAATTGCATTACATTAAAACATGCAATACTTACTTAAAAACAATATATATAATCCAATATTAATTAATATTTTAGAATAAATTCTAAACATAAGCTCAACATAAGTTCATTAAGCTCAGAAGTACAAAAATGAGCTGGAGATTAAAAACTTAAACTCTCAAGTGTGTGAGCTTTGAGCTTGAACTACAAGCTCAGATAGGTTAATTGAGCTTTGGATTGAGCTTGAGCTAGCTTAAGCTAGCTGGTCTGGGCTTGAGCTTATTCTCATCATTAGTTATGATGGCAGTTCTGATAAATTAGAAAAATTATTCCAATTGCCATTATAGGAATCTTTGACAAAATTTTCTCCATTATGTTTGACATTATAGTGATTTATTGTAAAGCGAAACATCAAAACAACAAAACAATATGTAACACATTATCAGATTATTATTAAAAATTATTTGAAATTTTCTATTCAATTACATCCAAGTAATTCATTACCAGAATTCAATTCACACACAAATAGAGATGTTCTAAAACAAAATGGTTGTATGCATATTGATTATTATTACTTAATTAGAGAAACACTCTTCATATTCAATAATGTTACAACTATGTTCCAAATTTAATACTGGATCAGCCTTGACCCAGGATAATAACGACCGCGTTCAGAGATTGGGTCTCGAAATATATGTCACAGTCTCCCGCCCGTCCTATGGAGCCAGAGCAATAACATCTGGAATATTAATGCGTCCACATCAATTTCTATCTTAATTTCTCAAGCTTTGGCCACTTCTGTCGCTACAACTTCAACAAATCAGCGATTCAAATTGTCAAAAGATCTAAACATCGAATACGATGCTACTATATTACAACGAATAATGAATAAAACAAAACTTTTTTGACATTTATTTTACAATTTTGCAATTCTAGCACATTTTTTTTCAAAAGACACTTATATGCATAAAAATAGAAACAAAACCGGAACAGTAATAATTTCTGACTTGACTGCTAAACTACTTTTTTTATTTTCAAAATATAATTATAATTTCATATAAAATTAATATAAATCTACATAGCCGTTGAATTATTATTTCGTAACTATTAATTAGTTTCTTAGCCACTCGATTCATTCGAGTTTTTATTATGAGTTTAATTTTTGGTTTCACTGAATTTGCAGCCAAAAAGTAGCATAGCAGTTGAATTATTATTTTATATCTATTTATTTTAGCAAAGCCGCCCGATTCAACGTAAATTATATTATGGGTTTTATAATAATTTACAGCTATTAAATGGCATAGACATTAAGCCATTTTAACTATAATTTAAAATTTTTGAACTTTAAATGTGTTCATTAGACATTTTAAATCTATTTCCTATTGTAATTTTAAAGTATTTATTTAAAATCATATGACAAACTAACTTATATATACTTTTATTATAAAAATATATATAAATGTTGAAAAAATTCTAATATCAAATCAATCTATTTTTTAAACTGTATATAATATAAAAAATAAGATTTAATATTAGTTTCATGAATTATTTGTTTATAGTTTGGACTTGATGATGAACATCGATATTTTGTTAAATAGAAAGTTGTTTTAGAATCAAATTGGCAATAAAACAATAATAAAATTCTAGGATATGTTCAATTGTATAAACCAAAATTATTCATTACTTTATCCGCTGCAGATGAACTCGTTAAACTTATTCTTATCATACCTAAGAAACATTTCACAACAAAAAAATATACGTTAACAAAACAAACCATTTGTATATTAGGGAATTCTGCAGATTAGGGATGCTAACAATGCTTAAAATGAACAATATTTCATTATTACGATATAAGAAAATAAAAATTAATAATAGAGTGATATTTTATAAGGAAATACATATAGTAATAGTAATAAGTAATTATTCGTTATAAACAAGCTTAAATTATCTTAAAATTGGTAAAAAATCAACATTTTTGAAAGAATATAATCCTTTCCATATAAATTTATATGGAATTTCGAAGGATTTTTAAAGCTTTCTTGAACTTAATAATACTTATAATCCTTATTATGTCATCGTATACACCAATAAAATTGTCTAATTTATAATAAAACACATAACATATTGATATAAAACCATTTAACAAATTTTAATAGCATTCTATGATTTTTATTAATTTCAAATATTCAGGCTCCTGTCCGGATCGGGCTTGAAAATTTTATCAATTAACTTCTCTAATCCTTATATCTACTTTCAAAATAAATTAAAATCAAATTAAACAAAACTATTATTGTAGTGATGATATTACATATAATGTTATAAGAACATAAATTTAACATTCTATCACTTATTTATGTGTTGGTCGATATTATTTTCAGAGCATTTTAAAATTCAAAGTCATAAAATATGATATTAATAAATGAAGAAATTAAGAAATGAGACAAATAAAGAAATTTACTGTTTAGACAAATCGTCAGAGTATAAATATCTTGGATTTACCCAATGCCTTGCTATTTCAACAAAAGCAAAATAAAAACAGAGTAGGAAGTTTTCTAAAATCAACAATTCTTGATAAAAATAAAATTAAAGCAATCAACTTTTGTGCATATCCTTTACTTATATACTCATTTGGAATATTAATTTGGACAGAAACAGATCTTGAAGGTATAAATAGAAAAACACGAACGCTATATACTGAATATAGAGTACATCATCCCAAGTCTGCATTTCCAAGTCCAAAGATTTCATTTACATAGAAGACTAGGGGCGAATAGGTATTTTACATTCATTATTTATTCCAAAATTAAGTCTACAACTTACAAAAGTACTTTTTAGAAAGCACAAATAATATTCATAAAACATTGGTTCAAATTGTCAACACCTCTGAGATTAAAAGATCAATCTGTTATATAAATCAAAAGTACTATTCAATTTAAAAAAGAAAATGGTACGCAAAAGCACTTCATGGTAGATTTGCGAAAGAATTTAAGGAAAATAAAATTGACATAGAATAAAGTCTTCTATGGTTGTTATCTGGTTGTTTATTAACTGAAATAGAAGTTTTCATTTTTGCAATACAAGATCACGTTATAACTACCAGAAACTACCAAAATATATTGAAAAAAAACTAGTAGATGATAAATACAGACTCCTCAATTCACAATCTAAAACAATACAGCGTAATTTGTATATTAATTGTTACAGAATATACAGATAGACATAACACAACAGCAAAATTAATTCATCAAAAAATAGTTATAAACTTAATCCTCCTAAAAGAAAAATACCTTAATACTATTATTTTCCGAAACCAGTATCAGAATCACAGTTTTACATTATACTGGTTATAGTCAATTATAACAGTCAGAAATAAGAAACACCGATATTGTAATAATTAACAAATAATCAAAAACAGCAATACTATTGGACATTGCAAGACCTTTAGACCACATCTTATCTTCAAATTATTACAAAAGTCTTTGGGTGTTATCATCAGCATATATTGTTAAATACCGCAATTATTGCATGCATAAACCGAGATAAAAATAAAGTATGAGCGAAAACAGACATTCAAATATATATTTCAAATAAAAATGCTATTTAGGACAAATATTTCAAAATTTTTCTTTAAAAGAATAAAAATTATTTATTTAAATTAAAATAAAAAATATAAAAATTTATTTAAGTAAGAAACAATTTATTTAATTAATTCGTAAATGGATTTGTGTTAATTCTATGGATAATTATTAATTAATTCGAATTATTTTTATTATATTAAAGGTATCCATATTATTATTATTATTATTATCGAATAATTGGCGAATATATATAATTAGTTGAATATAAAATTGAGATTAAGGTTTATTAATCATAACAATATTTTAATAAAATTATTTTTGAATTATTTTAAATTTTATTTATATTATGTTGCAAAATAGTTAACTGTAAATTAGTTAAAAATATAAATATATTTAAGTTTACTAAAATCTAAAATTCAATAAATGGAAACGATATTAGACAAGTTTTGATTAGTGTTGTTATACTTCCGAAATTTAATTTTACTTTTCTTTTACTTTTACTTTTTCAAAATTTTTTTAATATAATTGTATTTTACTTTTTCTTTTAAGAAAAATTTCATTTCAATTGTATGTTACTTTTACTGTTAGTTTTCATCCTAATTTTAATTGTATTTCGCTATCTCTTTTAAGTCAAAAATTATTTAAATTGTATTTAACTTTCGCTTTGAAGCGAAATTAAAATGGAAAATTTAATTTTACTTTTGCTTTTTAATTTCGCTTTTCCATCTATTATTATATAAAAAGTAAAATTAAAAGTAAAGTAATTTGTATATTAATTTTTCTTACAAGATTTTAATTTTGATTGTATTAAGCGTATTCCTTTTTAAAATATTATATTTCAATTGTATTTTACTTTTGCTTTTAGTTTATATTTTAATATCAATTGTATTTTACTTTTTCTTTTATTGCAAATATTAATTTCATTTGTATTTTACTTTCGTTGAAGCGAAAGTTAAAGTAAAAATAATTTAGATTTTACTTTTTCTTCCAAAAAGCGAATCAACACTAGTGATAATATAACGTATTATAAACGTAATATAAACTATAAGTAATCTGTGATTAGTAATTAGCGCTGAATAAGGGTTATGACTTTGCGGTCTCTGCACACTATAAGTCTATTAATATGTTAAACGTAATTATTTAGAGCAATAATTACCGCAAATTAAATGCAATATATAAAAATTAAACTTATTTTTATATGTGATTATTTTTTAACGAAAATATTTTTGAATTCGGCCGTAAAATTTTCTGTAGATAAAAGTGACACATTTTCGCCTTTTTATTAAATTGTCAGCCATAATAATTCAACTAAAATCAATAAAATCCGATGAGAACAGTATCCTTTTCTTCAGTTCAAAAGAAATCAAACTTATTAATTAATTAGCTTTCTATATACATATATATTAATTTCACAGATGAACACAAGAATGAGAAATCCATTGCGAGTCAGCACATTCGTTAAGAGTATGCCGAACACACGAACACAAATAAACGCAAACAGAACTAATAAAAAAGAAGAAAATTTGGGGATATATGTGTTTCGTTTTAGTTTCACTTTAAATTGTATTTTAGCCATAGTGACCATTACTGCTGTGATATAATTTCTCTAATAAACGAAAATAGATTCTAAGAACCTCCAAGTAATACTTTGGTATCGCAATCATTCGTAGTATTGTCGAAACGCGACATAAAATAACTTTTATAAACATATATTTTGTTCTTATCAGAGTTTTAATGATATTTCTTGAAGCATATGGTAACATAAAGGACCGATTTATATATTTCTCCAAAAAGTAGTAGTATTTTAAATAAAAATTAAATTATAAAATTTTAACTGTCTAAGTGTGTGTGAAATCGTAACATTATAATTTAGTGAATACAGTAAATGTAGTGTTCTTTAAATATGACATTTACAATTTTATTGTATTTCGATTACATTTTTAAATAATTTTTAATATTTAATTCCATTTTAATTATTATTAAAATTTATTTCGATTCCTATAGTATAAAATTTTTAATTTAAAAACATTTAGATTTCAATATTTACAAAATATTTAATTTTAATTGCATTTCTATTTAAACTTCATAAAACATTTAATATTAATTGCATTTTAATTTATATAATTCGAAATTTGCTATATTTTTTAAATTCTGCTCATAGATCATTTCATGAAATTCCCGTCTAACAGTTTTTCAGTTGAAACACAACCCCTCATGCAGCATTACAAGTCTATTGTTTTAAAAACCATATAGTGCTCCTGATCCAACTTCCGTTCAATTATGAAGTGTATAGTTATAGCCTTTAGAACTAAGCTGGAAGTAGAATGTCACCTAAAAGTAACAAACGCTATTATATTTTATGATCCCAATATATATATAATGTAATATATTAATAAGTTTCAATTTTTTGCATGGAACGAAAATTTAGATAATGAATTTTATCTGTTTTTTATGACATTTTTAATTTTAATTGATTTATTATTGCAGTCAAATTATGTTTCAGACGGACATGTCAGACTATATTGAGAAACGAAACGATAAAACATAAATTAATGACTTGGTTTGTAATAAATAATCTGCACAAACACGAAGCTAATAATGGTTAATAAGTATAAATATTTGTGAATAATTAATAATTCCATTATTAATCATTATTATAGATAAGGTTTTACAGTTAATTAAGTATCTTAAAGAAACAAATTAGCGTTTTGGTAAATTTCGTTAAATATTTTATACAACAATTAATATAATCAAAATCATAACTAAAGCATAACCATTAATGAATTTGGTTTATTTATGAATTAAGAATATATATTGATATTTTATTTACTAAATTAAAAAATATTTATTTTTATTTATCACAATATATTTCAAAAAGAATTATTGGTATTGAAAAATAAATTACTATACCACCACTTCCTTAGACAAAATCGCACGAAAATGTTTATCGATTAAGTTTTTATATCACTTTGTCAAAAAAGTTTTTGTATTTGACATGTTTGCATGTCTATATGTATGTTGACATGTCTTTATATTTAATAAAAGATTTTTTTCTTTATATTAATAAATTTATTTTTTAAAGAATCACTTAACTAATACTTTTGAGTATTCGCTTTAAAACAATTAATGTGATGTTAACGACGAAATCTAAAACATGACTAAATCAAAAATGTTAAAACTATCAATAATGACAATAATTTTTAAATTAATTTTGATTTATTTGAATTTTTTTTAAAAAAAACGACAATAAAAAACTGGTTAATTTTAAATTTTAACTGAATTATCAAAATTTATAGTAATTCGAAATGAATAATTTTTAAAGAACTAAATCAAAATTATATAGTGAAAGATTTTTTAAAATTCAAGTATTAAACTGATTTGAGTATGTAAATTATGTGAAAACATTTCACAAGAAAAAAAATTTTTTTAAATTTTTTTGTGCACTTATAAATTTACACATGGTATTAAATGAATTGAAAATAAGTTTCATATATACTCCTATTCGAACTTTTTAATAATTCAAATATATATAAGATATGTAAAACATTTAAATTGAATTGTTTATGACTTATGATACATATTATATCGTTTACATTTGTATATGTTTAACAAGTATTAAATCTTATAAAATCCAATACAATTTATAGTTTTGAAAGAATGAGAATGAATTTTGCCATCAATAGTCATATAAGCAAACTCTAATAGTAAATAATTAGTGTTTGAAATTAAATTTTTTTTGCGATTTTTAAAGAATTTATGCGAAATTATGTTATAAATTATATTAATAAAATTACATAAAATAAACTGTAATTTATATTATTTTCGTTCATTTCAGAATTTTTTTAAATTTTTTGTACTGAATATTTGGGCAAGAAATTTGTATAAATATTCATTTTTAACAGAAAACTTTTTTCATTATTTTATATAAATTAAATCTTTAAAAGCCTTAATCTAATATCGAAAGTTCATGCGAAGAATTGAACATATTTTCTCAAGTATTACATCATAAGACCTATATAAAGATTTTAATTTACACTTAAAATTAGATTATTCTTATTATAAATAAAAAAATCTTCGTGACAATGAAAAGCAAAAACTAGTATAATATTATCGCTTTCTTTAAGCATTTTTTTTAACAGTGATTGCCATTCAATAATACATTTTTAGTCTACAAATAAACTCTTATTAATTAATGAATTGAAAACTGCTCATGAAATAATTAATTCGGAATTCGTTTCATTTCTTGCCATTGTTTTGATTGTGATAATATACGATATAATATCACATATTTCGTCAATTAAAAGCAGTTTACGACACAATATATTTCGATATATAAACTCAATAACGATAGAAGAGTTAAATTTAACAATCGCTACGATTATATTTTCCATTAAAGTTGTATCGCTATTCGTTTGAGTGCTTTTCGAGTTCAACTGAAAACATTCTAAATGATAGTTCTTCATCATTGTTGTATATTCTTTCGTTGCTTTCATAATCGGATAAAACACTAATAAATTTAACGATTTTCCCAATACAAGCATCTGCTTTAACCAAAACAATCGAATTGATGTTATTGTTCTCGCGTTTCATAAATTGATCGAAAATTCCGAACTGATATATATTCAAACAGTCAGTTTTAAAAATAGTAAACAAATCCAAACTGTTTACGTCTATACAGAAAAATTCGTGCAAATGTGTGGTTTTGCTTACAGTGTCCACCCATACCTGAGAAACTAACTTGTTAAGTTTTGCGAAAATAATATAAGAGATTATAGAATTAGCGATCATTGACTTATCGATTTGTTTGCTGGTCAGACAGTGCTTTAATATACTACCGTTGTTCTAATTAAAATGTTCGCATTTATTAATTGAAACGATTATTATCTCAAACTGCAAACCGTTAGTATTTTTCGATACATTTTTGATAAATAGATTGTGCATATAATCTTTTGCGCGCAATTTGAAATTCTGATCAGCGATACATTCTTCATAAAACACGAACAGCAGAACATGATTACATTACTTTAAAAACTTCGAGATCGTGGAAAGAAGGTGAAGAAGGAAAAGTGCCTCATTTCCTAATCATCGCTGAAATACTTGGGACATATTATCGACGCCAACAGCATTCGTCCATTGTCTTCAAAACTGGGCAAGATCTTAAAATCGCCAAAACAGAAAGACGTTAAGGGTGTCCGATGCTTTCTAGGACATTTTAATTAATATGGAAAATTCATTCCAAATATATCGTCAATTGCTAGCCCGCTATACGAATTGTTAAAGGATAACATGGAGTGGAAATGGTCCACCAAACAAGAAAAGTCTTTCGATCAATTGAGAATATGTCTCATTTCTGCGTCTATTCTCATCCACTACAATTCTAATCTGCCTCTAATTCTTGATTGCGACGCATCTGTTAATGGAATCGGTGCAGTACTAAGTCATCGATTTCCGAATAAGGATATTATATCAATCGCTTTCGGGTCTAAAACTTTATTTGTGTCTGAGAAGAACTACTCGCAAATTGGTCGAGAAGCACAGGCAATTATTTTTTGAGTAAAGAAAATCCATAAATATCTCTTTGCTCGACACTTCGAATTAGATACGGATCATAATCCCCTAATTATGGTTCTGGGTCCAAAGGGGCATATTAAGTCTGTCTCCGCTTCTAAACTTCTTCGTTGGGCAACATTTCTTCAAGCAAACGATTTTTCTATTTTCTTCCGCCCGACGAAAAAGCATGCAAATTGTGAATTTTTGTTTCGATATCCGCTTTCGGATACAAAAGATCCATGCCTTCCTGAAGAAATACTGGATATTTCGAACACAATTTCATTCATCGAAGATATCGAATCGTGTCCTGTAACTTACAAACAGGTACGCGAAGCTACAAAAAATGACAAAGATCTATTTGAAAAAATCAGACATATTCAGTCTGGATGGCCATATGCAAATGTCTAAATGAAAAATTAAAGCCATATTACGTCCATCGGAATATGTTATCGTATAACAACGGGTGTGTACTACTGGGTCTTCGATTAGTTGTTCCTCATTTACTTCGTTCACGAATTTTAAAGTCTTTAGACGAAAGCCAGCCACACTGGAATCGTACGAATGAAATCCATTGCGCGTAACTATGTCTGGTGGCCGAACATTGATGCTTCGGTGGATGAAGTGCATGCTCCAAGTGTGCTGTTATCCAGTATTCGCCTCCTAAAGCAACTGTTCATCCATGCGCATATTCAGAACGACCGTGGCAAAGCGTCCACATTGATCTTTGCGGTCCATTGTATGTCAAGATCTGGTTAGTCGTCGTGGACGCTTATACAATATGGATTGATCTGACGTATTACGCATCAATGCCAAACAAAGAACAGGTTATCCGATCTCTACTCTAAATTTTCTCGCGCTATGGTCTAGCCGAAGATCTGGTGAGCGATAAAGGGCCACACTGTTCGCATCAAAATAATTTTCAACTTTCGCTATGGAGCGTTATATTCATCTTATATTAATTGCGCCTTATCATTCAGCTTCTAATTGTGAATCTGAAAGATTCATGCGGATTCTTTATAATGGAATGCGATCTTTCGCCGACATTAAAGATTGGGAGTACGCTGTACTCAATTTCATATTCGCTTATCGCACACACCCAATACAACTACTTGGATGTCGCCGGCGGAATTGTTATTTGATAGAAACATTTGAACTAAATAGGATCTCTTACGAAATAATAATCTATTAAATGTTGAAAAAGTTCAAAAACAAGTCTGTTCAAAGACAAACCATCAAGTGTTTTCATAGTTGGCAATCCTGTTTGGATTCGTGATTTCCGCACTAAGAGCAAGAAGTGGAATGAAGGCTCCATAGCCGATGTACTTTGTCCACGGAATTGCAAAATATCAACTGTAATGGAAATATTGAAAAGTCATCTCAATCATCTTCGTGAACGATTGTTAGATCTGGTGGACGTTAACGCCCCACAGACCGAATATGAATTGGACACTTATACTAACGAGTCTAATAAATATTATGAATCAACGGAAAAAGCAACAGATTACGAAACTGACAACATAACGGAACCGGCATCTGAAGATACTATTGTTACTCCGGAAGTTCCCCAAAAGATACAGCCCCTTCTCAGGAGTTCAAGACGTGTCAAGCCTACTAATCGATATTCACCGAAGTGACGCCATATATGCGGTGGAGTAAATGTAGTGTATGTGAACTCACTATCACAGCACTAATAACTCTAAACGTTATCATACCTTGACTATACTTCTAGACATTACTAGAAATACAGTGATTAACAATTATATTCAATATTAGTCATTCATATTGTACTCTAGTTTTGTATCGCTTTTTGAAATTTAATTAAAAATCAAAATATATTTTGACTAAAATCGAAATCAAAATACAATTTAAATTATAATTTTGATCAAAAGCAAAATTAAAATACAATCAAAATTGACGATTTGTTAAATTCAAAATCAAAATACAATCAAAATTCAAAATATTAAAACGATACAACACTACTGTACTCGTTATAACATATTAGTGTATAACATATTAGTCATACTTAAGCTTACTTGCATTAATGTATTACACGTGTCACTCGTATGCTAACTTTCAATGTGTTTATTTTTTCACGTTTACTGTATTAACGCTTACTATTATATATCGTTATTAAAGTATTTTCTATACTGAATGTGTGCTATTTTCTATTTTCATAGCTTTCACTTATGTGAACAGTTGTAAGGGGTGCGGTCTCGTAGCTCGTGGTTCTTCTATTCTTCCTCAGCAGTGGTGGTCATTACTAGGGATAGGGATTTCCAGGAAAATCCCGCATTTATTCTTTGATTACATTACCGGGAGATTAATATGTTAAC
>JAQGAW010001004.1:0-22190 GCA_034698025.1 Phthiracarus crinitus | reverse complement strand
CAATAAACTAAAGATTTTCGGATCGGGTCGGGTCGGGTCGGATACAGCCGTGTCGGGTTCGGGTCGGGTCGGATACAGCCGTGTCGGGTTCGGGTCGGGTCGGATACTACCCTGTCGGGTCGGGTTCTGAAAAGTCTATCGATTTACAAGTCTAATGCACAAAATTAAAGAAATTGGTATAACTTGAAAGTGATTCGCAATATAGAATATCGGTCATCGTTTGGAATATAAAACTCCATAGTTTATGATTTGTTTACTCGTCAATGATTAGTAGTGTTATATATATTCGTTTAAAATTAACGTGTAAGAGTTATTCATTAATTGTACATAAATGTGATCGTCATATACATTGTACGGTATATTAGTGTTTAATGTGTATTTGGAATTTTGAGCGCTAAGAACTATCGAAATGTACAATACGATTATCGATATTCTTTAGTGCGAATAACTTTGCAGTTTTACTAGGAATTGTCTTAACCCGTAAAATAATTTTAACTATAACCTTAACAGTTAATAACATTCTTAAATTTAACTTTGACGGGTTAAACAAATTTTGATACGAGTTAACTCCATTTTTTACTCCATATTTTAAAATTAATTAAAATATCAAATATGAGTAAAATAATACAAATTAAAAATTAAAATGTAATTAAATTTTTATTATTGAACTTCATAACGTAAAAAAATTATATTTTAATTTTTTATTAACTTTAAAATTAAATTATTTTTCTAATTACCTGATTTTTTTTAATAAATTCATGAAAAATTATATAAAAAATTTAGATAGAGTTAACCAGTTAACTCGTGTTTTGCGTAAAAATTAACAATTAAGAAACTGTTTAACTCCTAACTTTAACTCGTCTTTATTTCTTAACTTTTAACCTTAACTTTAACCGGTCAAGTCAAAAGTTAACGGTTAAAATGTGCATCTCTACTGTTACTGAATCAGTAGACATTTAGTTAACTCATTGCGATTCATCCAAGTATATATTAGTTACAGTAGAGTACAATTTGTTTTCAGAGTTAATTGTTCGTTTACATGTCTTGAATTTTTGGGATCTTTAGTTAATTACAACAAAATAAAACAGTATTGGTTCTAATATTACAATTAATTAATAAATATTCCCAACGAAACAGATATTTGATGACATTATTTGTAAAGTCTTAATACGTTTTCGAGAAGTGGGAGGCATTCGAAAAATGATTTAACATTTGAACGAGACTTGTAATTTGGTACCCGACAAATTTATCGGTTCGGGTTCGGGACGGATTGTAATAATTTTAGTGCTAACCCGACTTTTCTTAAGGAAAACTGTCAATGAAATGCATACTTACAACACAGCAATACTGTAACTGTGCCAGAATTACAGAGAAATGAGATTATAATAAGATTTTTATTATAAATCTATTTTTATTTGACTATTGCTTGACTACAAAAGTTTTGTATTACACAAAAAATATAATATTTTAATTATACTAAAATTGTTTGAATTACATTATAAACATAAACGACTATTCGTGTCACTCTTTGTTTGTTGTTTTTGGTAACATTATCTACAATTTATTTCACACATCATCGAAATCTTATGATATGTTGAATTATCTACAAATTAAGAATATATAAATGCATGTTTGAGAATCACTGTTGTATTATAAATAATAATTTAGTTTCGCATTGTTTTCAATTAAAATTTATTGTTTCTTATGATGCGATCGAAAACCAAACTTTGGATGTGCTTCATAATGAACGACCTGTAAAAATAATTACATTTTCTTATGATTCTTGCAAGAATAATAATTATTATTAAACACAACTTATTAGACTACCAGACATAATAATAAAATTTTGTTGAAAAATATTTGTTTAATTTAAAAATTGACTTTAAATGTTATTAAAATCAGCGATTTTGTTCATTTAATTAAATATAAAAAATTTGTTATGATTTACTGTATGTAAAACAATAGACCGCAGAACATGTTAAGTTAAAACTGAATCATTAAGGTTTTACAAACTTAACCGTTTATTTAAAGAGTCCTAAATTTTTGAACGCTAACCTTTTTACTAACGTTCCATCCATTGTTCATCACTGATTTAATAATAATTAAAGATTGTTAAAATTAACTGAATAAACTAACTGGCATTAGATGTGATCAAAATGTAGTTAATAAGTCTATAAACTTTTTTGGTTTTCGGCAAAGTTTTTTACGCTTTATATTGCTTTCGTCGTACAATTCAGAATTTCTTAGCGATGCCTTTGAGGAATAAATATTTTTTATCATATCTAACATTTTTTATTATATTTATCATATTTAATTAAAAACTGAACTTAGATTTAGATTAAAAATGATGTCTTACATGTAATTTTCCGTGAGGATCGCGATACGAGTAATGGCCGGTCACGTGTCCCGGACTATGGCTCACTTCGTGTCTCGTTTGTGGATTGTGATGATCACCGGTGTTGTAACCGAACCGATAACTCTTTGGATGTGCCAAACCCTAACAAAACAAATAATATTTTATGAAATTTTCTTATTTCATGAATCGTAAAATTAACAAAGAAGCAAAAAATTGTGTGAAATACTTGTTCGTGATATTGCGAACGATATCCCTGACCGCAATAAGTTCTGCTCACGAAATGCGTTAAACAAAACAATACAATTGACAAAAATATCTGCAAAATAAATGATTATATCACTGTCATTATATAAGATATAGTTTTCATCGATTATATTTATATTATCTTACGTATGTATGATTCATTTTTGTAAAATCTAGAAAAATATTTTAGTTTTCTTAAAAAATTTAGTGAATAATCGATGCGTCAGTTTCTCTAATCAAGTAATGAGACGACAATAAAATTAACAAACTTTCTCCTCAAATGTCAAGACACCACTTTTACTTTAAACATTTACTGAAAAGAAGTGGTTGTGCTTTGTGTTTAAAAAACGGTAAGTGTCATCTCACTCAACCCGAAACAATAGTTTTCTGCCCGAAAAGTGTATTTACAACTGGGGTTATAAAACATAGCGATCAATGAAACGCCAAACGCGGACGTTATTTCAATATTTCAATTGATTATCGGCCAGATTCGCACTAACAGTTTCATTATTAAATGTCAAAAACAGGTCAACTGCAACACCCGAAACAAAAACTAGTAATTTAATGGTTGTTTGGCTAACTTTCTAACTTTGTTTTTGTTGATTTTTGCTTGTATTTGGTACGGAAAAAAATCTCGAGATGCGATCATTAATCTATAGATTTCGCATACGAAGAGAGCGATTCGTTCACCGTATGGTTCGTATAATTGTTTGATGATTGGCGGCAAACAACAATGAAAAGCAAAACTTTTGGTTTGTTGCGTTGAAAAATGAAGTAACAGTTAAGTGGAGCGTAGATAAGAAAATTCAGTTCTGAATTGTGGAAAACCGGTAGACATACTGTATATAAATATATTTTATTACGTATTTATAGACTGACACAAATTGAATATACATTTGTTTGCTTAATAAAAGCGATATGTGTCCATATTTTTTGATTTTATGAGTTTCTAAGAATAACCGCATTGTAAATATCATAAAACGATATATTTTAGGCAAAATTCTCATCGTATTTATTCGCTTTATTTTTGTTTTTCAACGTGTAATTATTACACGAATTTTAATTACTTTTCTATATGTTTATTACTTTGTTTTGTGACTCAAAATGAAGTTTGGCGTTAAAATAAAGTTTGGTGAACTTTTATTTAAAATTATTTAACATTTTTGTACGAAACAAAAAGTTAGATACGAAAAAAAATAATTAACTATAAGATTAAATGATTGAGATTGAAAATATAAGTTAAACTAGAAAACTAAACATTTTGTCAAAATTTCGATACACACGCTATCGATAAAATACTATAAAACAAATTTAATTTCGATACGTATGACCATATGTCTGGCGCATAACTATCGTTATATTAGCATAAAACAAACAAACAATTAAATTAACTTAACAGTGATTAGAATTTTTTAAACAAGACTAATAAACGGATACAAAATTTGTAATTCGGACTTAAAACAGCTCGGATCGGGTTTTAAAATTTTTATAAGAAAACACGAAAACAAAAAAAAACAGATTTATATAATAAAACATTTTGCAAAAATTTTGAAATAAGACATTTTTTAACTGTATAAACTTAAATATTTTAATATTAATTTGTATTTTTGAGTAAATTAAGTATTACTATCTGCTTTAATTTTTTTTGAATGTGCAACAAAATAAAAGAAATATAAAAAATTTTTGAAAATCCGGTCGTCTCGAGTAGTTATATCGAGTCCTGTCGGGTTCGGGTCAAAATAGGTAAAATTTTGTTGGGTTTGAATGGTGTTCGAGTTTAAAATATTTTAAATATTTACAATACTAGTTTGAACGCTAACCATATTTCCATTATTAAAGTTAAATCTATTCTAAAATTAAGTTTAAAGTGAATCCTTGTTAATAAATAATTAATAAATTATGTTGTAATATATTTAAAAATTTCAAAGTAAATAACTCTTAAAATGTTGGAAATTTGTGCGATGAATATTGCAGCGACTGCTTCGTATAACGCCGTTCCGTCCATATTAACGGTTGCTCCGACTGGCAACACTAACCGTGTCACCTGTTAGGGTCATAGGTAAAGGTCATTACAGTTCAAGGTCATAGACAAGGTTATAGGCTGGTGACTGACTGACCCGCTTGTCAATGTAATTGTTCTCAAGACAGCGTTTTCGTTTTCATAATCTTTATTTAGACTTTGAGCAACGGTATACATTGATACCGTACATACGATCCACATTTACTGTCGATCGGTTGTCTGTTATTATTATTATTATATTTTTATTAACAATAGTAGGGTTTGTGTGTAATTACATTACATGGTATGGTATTATTCTGTATGTTTTTGTTAAATTTGTTTTCTTTATGGAGTTTGGTGTTTGTTACATCCTAGTCGATGTTCAAGTTGTTGATGAGACGTCGTTGATCTGTAATACATCCTCGTTCTCTACCTTTCGAAATACCATTGTTTGTATCAGTTGTGTGGGTCCAGTTGCTGGTGTGTTGGTTATGAGAGTTTGCGTTATTGTCCCTGCATTGTTGATAAATTGTATTACCGATGCGGGTGATTGTATGTATGTATTTGTTATCTGTATTGTTTCGATGTTTTGTTCGTTGTGGCCGTTCATGTTTCTCTAATGGTTGATTTAGAGTTGTGATGTCGTGGTGTCGATACCTGGTTAAGTGAGTCTTGGGGTGAGGTTCTCGTCGGCTTTTCCGCTACGATTCACGGCACTTCACTTCACTTAACTGTTTTGAGATGTTCTGCACTTTACACTGTAATCCTATAAGATGTACACTAGGACTGGCACTGTTGATATTTTTAATATTTTTAATATTGATGAGGGATGGTATGTGCGATCGTTAGTGATTAGGAAGACTTCTAAGTAGTTTTGTGTCGTTATTTTATTAAAACTTATGTATAAAGAACTCCAGGATTTGAAGTACACTGTTGTGTGTTATTTCATCAAATGAGCCTTCGCTGGTATTCATGATCTCTACTGCACAGCTCTTAAGGACAGCTATTATTTGTTGATCGGTTGTGTTGTTAGGGTTTCTTTTCTTTTTGTCTATATATGATTTGAACTTTTCCATCCCCCATACCCACCAAAATATTACGGTTATTAACAATCGATTGTGTATTTTATGATTTATAGTTTATTGCTTCGAGTGAAAGCGGGTAGTTGAAAGTGTTTTCTATTTTGTATTTTATGTTTTTTAATTTTTGGCACTAAAATAAAGTGTTTTAGCGTATCTAACTCTTCATTCCCGTTTTCACCACAATATTCACAGTATATTGTTTTATACTCGTTTTTGAGAAGTCTAATTTTTTCAAGCTTCGTGAGCAAGGATTTTAGTAGGATTCTGTAGGTATGCTATACCTTTCAGGGACTCGAAGCTAAGACCAAATTTAGAGATTGCTGTTAAATCTTATACTCCTAATAGCTCCGAGGGTATCTGCCATTCTGTATAAGGATATTGGGACCAGTTGGTCATCTAGTCCATGTTTTAAGGCCCATTTGATAATATCCGGTTTGTAATAAACCGGTACTTCTAGGGCTATGAAGTCCAGTTGCATGTTTTCAGTTAAGCAGGCTATTATGGTGTATTCATCGATGGTGATGCCTTCTCTGCACAGTTTGATCATATCATCTCTGCTCTTCAGTATAATATAATAGCCGTTCGCTTGTCTGGTGAAGTTGGTAATGTGGTCGTTAATATTTATCCATTTTGTTTTTTCATGACTGCGTCCATGAGTATAGGTCGTCTTTAACTTTATTGTTGTCGAAGTTGATTGAGAAATTCTTCATGTCTATGGACGTGTCCACGTAGTCCTCCAGGTTCGGTGTTATGATGTCCATTATGTCTCAATTATTGTATTATAGTGTTATAGGTATACGGTAGTGTTATACAAACTTTAGTTCACTGATATGTTTAGTAATTAATGTTTTTACCAATCATATGTCTAATCGTTAATATATGTTGTCGTGATTTATAGGGCGTGTACTTATCTAGCCAATGGGGCGCGCGCTTTAGCTTATTATTTATGTTGGGTATGTCATGCGCTTATAACGTATGAAACGTATGTATTCATACACAAGTAAATTTAATGGCGATTTATGGCAATTATTAAATATTAATTATTAACAACTTATTGAGGTATGTTCCTCAGTTACCACTTGGTTTTCGCATCTTATATCTATGTTTCGATACCTATCTCTGTCCATGTATGGACATGAGATCAGGCTATCAAGACTTTCCTTCCATACCTTTTACTTGCGTTGATCCTTTTCGATTCTTCCTATGGGTCCTTTTGTACTGCACTCAACACACTTTCACATATAACTTTTTATATATATATTCAATTGATTATTCTCTTAATTCTTACACAACAGGATGAAAACTGCATGTGAAACATGTTTGTTATAATAACACTTAACTTACATCTTCAGGCACCAAATCAATAATTTGATAATTTACCACTTTCTTACAAACTTTATTATGTATATGTATATGTACTGTATATGTGTATCCGTTTGCGGAAAGTGACCGGAAGAGTGGCGGCGGAAGAAGCAGTTCAAAAAGCAGTGACCCACGACTGAAGCATTCCTCTGAAGAATGTCCATGGATTTTTGCGTGTAATGACGTAATATATTAATGGTAATGTTATGACCGCATGGATTATTAAACCTGTTATTACTGTTAACATATAGAGACCTAAACGAGAGATAGTGATAGACATCTATATATGACATCAATAATGAATATTCATATATTGTTTTCCCAATAACGATTTTAAATGTGTTAGCATTAATTAGATGTTCTGTTCCTCTTCGTTACTATCAATCTCTTCATCAGAATTCTGATCATCATAATATGCTTTCGTGCAATTCCTTCATTGCTTAGTCCAGGATTAAGACGAATAATATCGCGAATGAAGATTTCGAATCTTATTCCAGAAGCAATGCGCACATATATTCATTTACTTAGCTATCAAATTCGTTGAAAAACATTTCTGAAACACCATTCGGTGATATACATGTGAATATGTCTATTATTCGGTCACTTTTAATTGATGGTTTAAGTTTTAGTGAAAACAGTTTTATCTTTCGGACAAACAAAATATCGAATGATGACAAACAGATGTGTAATGAATTTATATTTTTCGCAACAGTGACAGACTTTTACGCTATCGGTTACAATGATACTTTCAGGATGTATACATACTTTTTCATTCTATTTTTATCTTGTAATCATATTATTTTGCAATTTTTAGTTTCTCGGCAGATCATAACCAAAACCTGGAGTTGTTCTCCATTTATGAGGCATTTATTAAATTAAATAAATATTTAAAACATTTTTATTGAATATAATAAATATCAAATTAATTTAAACCATAATGATTTTTTCGAGACGACAAATGTGAAATACCACTTCATGAAATAATTCTGGCCAACAATTTGTTTTTTTTTCAAGTTTACTATTCATTTCGGTAAGACATATCTCCCGACATTAAACATATCATTGAAAAATTGTTTTTTCTGGAGTAGTATACTGCTCTGCCATCATAGTAACTGATATATTTGAAACAATACTAAAAATAATTTGTAGAATATCGCGAAATTCAAGTTATGCCTCTTCGAAGAAGGTATTACTTAATTGTGATTTTGATCTTTTGCATCTTTAGGTTTGACAGCTATTACGTCATCAAGGTTTACGGTCCATTCGATTCTCGGATGTCATATTTTTTTACAATACGAACATTTTAATTCGGCTTCGTATCCTGAAATTAAGCCAACAGCAACAACAAACTGGTATTTTGTGTTATATCATTGGTAATGCAATTAAAAAGTTGATAATAGCGCCTCTAGTCTCTACTTTTTCGGAAATCCTACTTTTTTATTTTTAATAAAAACTTTCGGAATTTAAAATATATGAGTTAATTAACTAATTACAAACAATTTTATACCACTAAGTTTCCGAAAACTCCTAAATAATGACTAAGGAAAGGATGTTTAAACCGTATTTTGTATTTTTTATGACCTTAAATAATAACGAAAAAATGACGAAATAAGACCGTAAATAATACCTAATATTTTTTAAAATTTGAACATTTCGTTAAAAAATTTAAGCAAACAAATTTGTGTTTATTAATGTTTTGTTAAATATTAAACATTTGCAACAAAGAAGATATAAACTGTGAAAAATATGTTTCTACCATCTCAAGTTTTTGCATCATATTCTAATAAAAACACCACATTCATACTCTAAACAAACACGAATATAGTTTTATGATAATTTGAAGAAATTATTCGAATTTTTTTTTAATTTTTAAAATTTTCTTTGTATTTAATCACAGTGGCGTCAATATACTTAAAATCATAAAATTTTCAACAAATTCGATAAGTATTCTCTATAAGACCTAACGTGTGGAATAAGACTTTATAAGACCTTACAAATACAGCTCATTTGAGATATTTTGACATGAATCGAACTCAAATCTATTTAAAGCATTAATATCTATTACCATAAAAAACTTGATTTGTCTTAAACATCCTTTCCTTAATCCATTGAAAAAGTTTCTAAATTTTCCTAATTTCTGTGAAAAATAGACATTATTATAAAGTGTCACATAAATTTGAATAGTTTTTGGATGGCCCCGTTTTTAATCCTATATTGGAAAATTTTAAAAATTTATTTGAAAATTTTGTTTTAAGGCAAAAATCGAATGAGTTAAACGCTTCAAAATTACAAAGAGTTTCAAAAAGTTAATATCATTCTGTGAAACTTTCACAGTGAAAGTATGAAAAAAGATATTTTAAATTGAATTTTACTTAAAATTTTCAGAAAATATCCGAAAATTTGTCCGATAGACAATTTTTTGTCCGAATTTTTAAGGTTATAGTTCCGAAAAAGTAGAGGCTCTGGTCATAACTAAGGTTAGTGATTTCATGGAAAATACCGCATTTTTTCTTTAACCATATGACCGGGAGATTAATATTTTAAATATAACTAAATTAATATTAGGAAAAATTCTTCTGTAAGTATTCAATGTCGATATAAAAGTATGAGATTTATTGAAGGATAATAGAATTTAATCGATAAACTTTTCATATTATAATCTAAAAACAATTATGAAATTTCTTAATAATAACAATAATAAAAATTTTCCCGGAACTGTTCCCGGTTTTAATACATATTTTGTTCCCTGTTCCCACCTGTTTTAACCATTTTTTAGTCACGGAAATCACTATCCTTAGTCATAACTATATTTACATACATCGGAAGGTAAAGGTTGTCAGATCCAGAAAATTTCAGATTGTGTCAAAAACTCATCGGATTTGAACAACATTTTTTTGGTCTTATACCAGAATTTTTAAAAAAATTCCATATATTCGACAAAAACCTAAACCCCAAGCCTTTCAAAACGCTTTTTTGAATTTTTGACCAAAATTTAAGGAAATCACAATAACTTATTGGTTTTTGATGGGCTTTTTTTTATATTTTACAAAAAATTTTCAAATTTTATGTGTCAATTTTGGACATACTTTTTTGTGTAACTTTGGCCATAACTGACTGTTATTCCATTATTTTGAAATAAAACATTCAATTAACAATATTTACATTGAAAAATCCATTCTTAACACTAAGATTGCGTTACTTTGTTAAATTTATCGGTGAAACGGGAAAAATTTCGGTTCCTTATTGTTTTAGCTGTACTACAGTTTTTAATGAAAATTTCAAAATTTGGTTGACTATAACTCATTTTTAAACTTTATAATTTGCAACAAATATTTCTAATGATAAATAAACAATTTTGCTCTTTATTTTCTATTGATATTCAATGTGTTAGAATTACCAATTTTAAAATTTATACTATCAAATGAACTATTAAAATAAATAGTCAGAAATCTCTACTGAAGATGACTCATAGCATGATTGCGTTGTATGTTGTTTTGTGTTGTTATAGCAACGCATATTTACACCAAACCAATCACTGATGTTTTTAACGCGTTTTAAACGATTTAAAAACTTTATTACGAGTATATTATATTATAAAAAATAGTTTTGGGATAAAACTTATTCAAATAAATATATGATATCTAGAATGGCGTGAATCGAGTAAACATAGAAATAAGTTTTAAAAATGTTTGTTAAAATTCCTGAATTATTGTGTTGCGTAACACTAGAAGAGTTTAAAAGTATGACAGATGTGAATGTGATTAAGCGATCGATCGTTACTGAAGCCAATGTAACGCTCGGACGAAACCACTTGGAAACGATCGCAATACGAATCACTGATCGCAAAACTGGTCATCAAATCAAACAATTAACTGTGAAAAGCTATCGAAGTTTTCGTCTGAACACTCGTTTCGCCATAGAAGGCAAGTGTTGTATCACATTATTCGACTATAATCTTCGGATAATGATCTCAAACTGCGCACTAAACGAGTTGTCACTGTTTCTCAAATGTTTTGCTGTTAAGTGTGTCAATCATGATAAGGAAAATCAATTAAATGGTGATAAACCGCGCGCGAGATTAGAACTGAAGAGTGCGTTCGACCAAATCAGTCCATTAACCACTCGTGATCTCAATCAGCGAATGATTGACGTCAAACCCAATATAAATAAATCTATAGATGTTTCACCGAAATCAACAAAAACTAGTGGCGCTTTAAAGCGCAAACGTAATGTTTTCGGTGACAATAATACTGTGGACAATAAGCGATTAATGATTAAAGCGTTACTCCCATCACCGGTCAGACAAATGAAGACATTGAACGTGAATAATTTAAATGTGGAACAAACAAACGTAATGAACGCGGTTTTGTACGGGAAAAATGTGTTCTTCACTGGAAGTGCTGGAACAGGAAAGTCTTATCTTCTGAAGTACATAATAGCGAGACTTCCACCAGAATCCACTTTTGTGACGGCGAGCACAGGAGTGGCCGCATCACACATCGGCGGTTCAACTTTACACCACTTCTGCGGTATTGTCGATATTAGCGGTGTTTCTGCGGCCGAATGCGCTAAAAAAATTCTGGCAAAACCCGCTAAAATGATAAATTGGAAAAAATGTAAATGTCTTATTGTGGACGAGATATCGATGATTAGCGGCGAGTATTTTAATTATATCGAGTCAGTGGCGAGAGTTGTTCGCGCTTGTGATCAGCCATTCGGTGGCATTCAGATCGTGGTTTGCGGCGATTTTCTCCAATTGCCTCCCATTACCAAAAACAAAGCTAAAAGAGTGTTCTGTTTCGACAGCGACGCATGGAATAAATCGATTGAATGCCAGTTTGAATTGACTCAAGTGAAGCGACAAACGGATCAAACATTCATAAATATATTGCAATCGATTCGTATCGGAGATTGCAATGATTACGTCAAAAATGCGTTAATAAATACCGCAACCAATAATGTGAATGCGAACGGCTTTACGGCCACAAAGCTTTTCTCGTGTCTCAATGACGTGAATTTTGTTAATACCAAAGAATTAAAAAGTATTACCGCTAAACCATACTATTATGACGCGCAGGATAGCGATTGTAAATTTGCAACGCTATTGGATAGCGTGTGTCCAACTATTAGAAAATTGGAGCTTAAAATCGGTGCACAAGTGATGCTCAACAAAAATGTTGACATTTCCAGGGGATTAGTGAATGGAGCGTGTGGTCAGATAATCGATTTCGATAAATGTCAGAACAGTTATTACCCGAAAATACGTTTTACTAATGGTTGCGTTATTACTGTTAAGCCCGAACTTTGGTCTTTAAAAATGGGTGATAATAAAACCGTATACCGAAGACATTTGCCGTTACAGCTGTCGTGGGCGCTGTCTATACATAAGTCACAGGGAATGACAATCGATTATATAGAGATATCGTTAGCGCGTGCTTTCGAGTGCGGACAGACGTATGTCGCGCTTTCGAGAGCGAAGTCGCTCAACGGTTTAAGGGTTACTAACTTTAATTCAAAGAGTATTATGGTTGACACGAATGTATTGAACTTTTATAAGAATTTAAAATACATGTGTAAGTGAATAATTAACTTATAATTTTTTCGAATATAATAAAATATTTAAACGATATTCAATTTGTTTTTCTTTTTTTTCCATTTCGGTAACGTTGGAGGTTCTAAAACCGTTTCTCCGAACCGAATCTCATCGATTAAATGCTCAAAACTGTCGTTTTTTCTCGTTTTAGTTGATTTCGGTTTGTTTTTCTTCGCAACAATGTTGTCGTGATTTTTAATTTTCTGTTTTTTGAGATTTGGTTTCGCATTGACGACATTTTTCGAATCGGTTTCGTTTAATTTGTCGCAAAAGTCCACATCAAACTGTTCCTCAATGGTTGCCTCAGCCCTCGCTTTTGACGATAATTTGCTCAATCGTTGAATGAATTGAAGTTCGCTTTCGTACGGCCACTGTTCCAGTATTGATGGCAATGGCTTTACGCCTCTTGTCATGCCTTTCTCTACCGTTTCTTCATTGATCGTTACGCGCAATAAATTGTTTTTATTTTTCCTCTTTCGCTTGTTTTTAGATTTTGACTCATGTTTATCGATATTTGTGACGTTATATTGCATTAATTCGTTTTGCTTTCTCGGCATTGACTGTTCTGTCATCAGTTTGTCGTCAACGTATCGGTCGATAACGTTATCATCGCTCAAATCGCCAATCTTTTTAAACTTTTTGTGTCGATTGCTTTTGTGTATGCGATTGTGTCGCATCTTAACGTTATTTCAATTATTCAATGATTCTTATTTAAACCCAAATAAACACCAAACAACTATCAAACACGTGTAAAACGAATACAGCAGTGAATGCGCATGCGCTTTACAAACGCAAAGCGATTTCAATTTAAAATTTGAGCTATAGTAGCGACATCTGATTATTCAACTAATTAAAAACTATTTTTTCAATAATAATTAAAGCCCGGAATTTTACAAAAAAATTTTTAAAGGTAATCGCGCATGAACTTAAAATTTTGTTATGGATTATACTTTTAAATATAAGCTGTTTTACAGACTTTTATAAATCAATATAAATAAATATTTTGGATTTAAAAAAATATTAAATATTTTTTAAATATTTTTAACTTTTTAAGAAATAGTCATTCAACATTCAAATTTGATGAGTTTTTGAGACCAAATTATTTTTATAACAAATTTTAAATATTTTCAATTAAGTTTGGAAAGATTTAGAATCACAAAAATTTTTATAATAAGAAAAAAGTAATTATTAGATTTGATATAAATAAAAATTATAACCAAAATATAAAATAAATATTCAATAACTTGTATTTTAGGATTATATTATAAGTGATTTAAAGTAACAATAAAATATTAACAAAAATACAGTAAAATAAAACTTTCGATAAATCAATATTTTAGTTGTTTTTAAGAAAATATTATATTCAATATTCTCGCATAAGAAAATAAAATATTTTCCGGGCTTTAATAATAATTAAAGCTAACGATAAAATATTTTAATATACAATAAATTGTGCAAAAACCAATAAAAACCTAAAATATTAAAAATTATTGTTAGTTTTATTTATAATAATTCTTATAGCAATGCATTCAAACGACACTATCCATTGGTGACAGCGTTCAGTAATCTTTCGTAAGATTAAATTACGCTGTAATAACTTTTAATATTTTCTAAAGAAATGTTTTTCTATAAAATTTTATTTAATATCATCCTTAATATTCGAGTGCAGTATATTATATTTTTCGTTTTTTTCCGGTATGGTTTTTTAGGTTTTTAAGGTTTGCGCATATCAGGTGAAAAACTAACAAATGTGTTATTTGATACATCAAAATTAAATTTACAAAAATTATTTTATAACACGTAAGTTTAAACTTATAAAAAAAATTCAAACGAAAAACGTGGAGATTTAGTAATTTTCCTATTTTCAAAACAAACAAAATTTCCGTATTATTCCTATTAATAAGATGTTAAATATCAGAAAATCAGCGATATTATTCGTTTTTGTGGCAACACTTTTATTAGTCATGAATGAGTGCGAGTGCAGAGAGAAAAGCGTGCGTCAGATAAACCAGAGCTCAACTCAAGTCGGAGTGGAAACAATATTGGCAGTGGCTATGAAGTCACGAGAATGGGTTAACTATATTCGAGACTCAATCATCGCTACTTTAAGCAAATTATTCGCATTGTTTGCCGGACCCGACACTGTTAGGAAAAGTTCAGAAAAAATAGTGATTAAAACGTGGATCGCTGTTAAGGACGAAATGCCTGAATTAATTAGTAGTATTATTAATAATTCGGAACAGCTTTTTGGTTTACTCGAGACTTTTTAATCAAACAATGATTTTTTTAAATACCGATGTTTTATAATAAGTAATATTGAATATGAAATAAAGAATTTATTAATTTTAATTTGAATTAAAACATACTTTGAATCAATGATTTCTTTAATGACAGTTTATACTCATATTACGGAAAGAGCGTTTATAAATCCGGGTTCGTAATAGAAAATCCTCATATTGAATTTTTCTGGCGCGTAATTTAGGGCAATAAAAATAAGAAGTTATTTATTATATAAATAATTTTGAATTGATAAATTGAATTTTTATTTAATAATTAGTTTATTAGTTAAGTGTTTCTTGATATCTTCATTAAAAAATATTATTTTAGAAATATAAATATACTTTTGGGGAAAATTTATATCTATTTGGGACAATTTATTCACAAAATCAGAAAAACGATAGTTTTAAGAAAAAAACTTTGATATTTAAATAATGTTGCATTTGCCCGAAATAATGTCAGTGCCCACTAAAAAACCCATTCGGCGGGCAATTTCGGACAAAATCGGGCGATGCCAGCAATCGATGTTCTCTATACGTGTAAAGTTTTTATACTCTAGTCATAGACTCGAGCATTTCGCGTCACTATTATTAAATAATACAATGTAAAGCTGTTCATTAATATTAATAAGATATTAAGTGATAGCACTAAATGTAAACACGAGTGCGAGTGTTATTCGATGCTTTAGTAATCGATTATTGAAATTAAATGCAAATATAATGGTGTGATGTGTGAGTGTGTGTTGAATTGAGTTGAGTTGTGATCAATAATGAATTGGATGTGTTGGACGATAATCACTAATTGTTTGGCATGTGTTCATCCAAATAACGACAATAATCTCATCGATTAATGGCTATTTGTTTTTATTATTCAAATTTAATTCAAATATAATTAATTGATTCAATTTATCAGATAATTATTAACAAATTGATAGCAAATGTGTTCCAAACAGCAATTACCGAACGAAGAAGTGGTGACGCATTCGGTTCGTTCAGCGCTGCTATCGTTCAAACTAACGACACAGCAATTGGATGACATCGACCACAATATATTAACCGAAGTATTGCGCAACAATTTCGGTGACATTCGAGTGATGAGCAAAACAGAACTGTTTGACGGCTTTATCACTATTTTTGGCTCAAATCAAGATTCGATTAGTGTTACCATTCGATCATATTTGAGCGAACAATTGGTTACACTGAACGCAGAGGTGTGTGGACAGCACTCGATACTAACGCTCAATAATCGAAAAATAGAGAAATTGCGCAAAGATTTGATGCGTGCGTTTGGTTTGTCAAAAGTTGAACGATTGCCGATCGTTAAGCGATGCACAGCTGTTCCCAATTATTACACCACAAGTGACGAACGAATATTGGAATACGATTTCGATTCGATTAAGTTTGAGTCGCACTCGAAGTACCAACACGTGAAGATACTTCACTCGCCATCGATCGGCAATTGTCTCATATTGGATGACTTGCAGAATTTGGCCGAAGCGGACATCGATTATACGCGCGGTTTAATGGATTTCGGAAAAATCGATTACAAACACAAAGATATTCTGATTCTCGGCGGAGGAGATGGCGGTCTTCTGCACGAATTGCTGAAAGAGGAACCAAAGTTTGTGACAATGGTTGACATCGACGATATGGTTATGCAATCTTGTAAGCAATATCTTCGCGGCGCTTGCGGTGACTCTTTGGACACGTTTGATGGTAGCAATTATCGGGTGATTGTCGGCGATTGCGTTAAATATATGGAGGACTGTCTGGCGTCTAATCGAAGGTTCGATTATATATTCAATGATTTGACTGATATACCGATCAGTGCCACCGATGATAATAAGGCCGAAGAGATATATAAGTCAGATGTGGACGAAATGTGGAATTTTGTTAAAAGAATCCTAAATTTGGCGCTTCAGCTTTTAACACCGAATGGACAATATCTAAATCATGTAATTAAACGCAGTTTTTTTGTAAACGGAAACATTTTTAATTAATTTTTAATATTTAATTGTTAGGCACTCGGCGTTGGATGCGTTTCGGCGTTAAATACGTACGAAGATTTGCTCAAAAGCCTATCAGTTAGAGTAGAGTTTAGTCGACACACCGCATACGTTCCATCTTTTATGGAAGAATGGGTTTTCTATAGAGTGTGGAAATTATGATTCCTTATCTATGTTTTACTTTTGTTGTCGAAACGTGTTTAAAAATCAAATTTTATTTAGTATCTCAGTTTTACCTCAACGCAAGTTAAATCGTGCTAAACATCGAGACTATTCAAAGGTTTGAATTACCGTATATCCTATTCTCCAATATTCGGTTCATTTTAACTTTAGTTCCAATTTTTACCAAAATAATTGTTTTCACGAAAAAACAAAATATTAAGTCATATGTTTGTCTCTTTTTTTAATTAATTGTATTGTTATTATTAGTTTAGGGTTTTTTATATATTAAACTTATATTTACAATATTATAAAAATATATATATAGAAAAGAAAAATGTGTGATATAAACAAATACAATCTATTTAACATTGTTATCTGTTTTTAAAGATCAGAAACGCTATAAAAATTCACTTTCAATTTGTTTGCAGAAATTTAAATGTGATATTAAATGACTGCCACTTAATATCGAGCATTGAAACTTTAATCACAAAACAGCTAAAAACTTATTACCTCTTATTTAGTAATTGGGATCTCTTATCAGTAGTAGTAGTGTCCGAAATTATAATGAATTGGAATTTTAACCGTGTTTTGAGCTATTTTGTGATCGAGTTATAAAGAATTGAAAATAAAACTACTTTAGTATTGTATTTAACTATTAAATTCTACAAAATGAATAAAATAATAAATTAAAGAATATATATACAGTAAATATAACAAAATTATATAGAATTTATATTACAAAATTAAATTGTAAAATTGTGGGAAAGAAGTCTAAATACTGCAATAAAAGTGACATGTGTTGCTGTGTTGATATTGTTGACTCATTGGTAGCGTTTTGCTATCAAATAAAACAAAATTAAGTGATTATTAGATTTTTTATTTAATATCATTATTTACTCAATATTTTACGATTGAAACGAAACGTTTAGTTGAATAATTACTCGCTGCAAGTGTTTAAGCATTTCATTTTTATGACTTATTACTAAACATCGGATAGTTTACTAAATCCAAAATTCGTTTTTAGTGACAAATAAAAGAGTAATTTTAGAAACTAAATTTAGAAAGTTATTGAAATTGTGTTATAAGAGATACTTGCTGCAAATATTTTTGATCAGCGCTGTGATACAGTTAGCGTTATACAGTACCGTTCGGATCTTTTTCGAGTCACTTTTAAATAATTTTGCTAAGGTTTGGACTAATAGAGAAAAATTTGTTTTGATAAATGTGTTTATTTTCATTATTATTTAGGGGGACTATCTTTATAAACTAAAGTTTTCAAGTATTACTATAGAAAAAACGCTTATAATAACTCACATGTGAGAAATAGAAAATTCCATGCATTCATTTTAATCTATCTAAGAAAATTTTACTTTATTAGTCCAAACCTTAGCAAACTCATTTAAAAGTGAGACTCGAAAAGAATCCAAACGGTATAACAGTAAATGTTTACAGTATGTTTGTGTTTAAGTTATAGCAGGGTGTCCCAAGAACCAAAGGGGGTCAGCCCCTGTATACCCCGTACCCAAACTGTTGAAAGGTCAAGAATGTAAAAAATTGAAAATTTCCATGTCGTTTAAATCCGGTGAGTTTACCCCCAAACTAAGAAATTTGAAAAATGCGATTACCCCCACCCCTAGACCATCAGATAGTGCGAAACCCTGCTGTTTAGCAGAAACACTAACACATTTAGCAAAATTTATTAGTATTGAATTATGAAAATTTTGTTATCATTTTTAAAAAATTTTAAAAATTCCTAAATTTAAACTATGAGACCACATATGATGTAATATTGATTACAATAAACGAATAAATACAATATATTTTCGATAGAATAATGATGTGGAATATGATTAGTGTACAGAAGCTGTTAAGCCAATCACAAAATTGCTAATTTTTTATATCGATAATTAATATAAATAAAGGAAAATAGTTAAAAACCTTATTAAAATACGTATAGCCATCACATTTTCAATTTCGCGAGTTGAGCTTCTATTTCAGAATCTGTTAACTTCGACTTTTTCTGTTCAGACGCCAGCTCTGCTCTGGAAGGCGTTGGCGCGTTTGCCAGCTTAATAGCAATAGGAATTCATTCAATCAATAAATGATTAATAATAAAACAACGTATAAGATACTGTATTAGTATACAAAAACATTAATACCGTATAAGACGCACATTATGTTTAACAGAAAATTTAAAGCTAAAAATATTTAAACGTTAATTAAAAATAGTTAAGATCTAAGATAACTAACACTAACACTACAATTTGTTAAAACTACTAATTTATTAACAATTTTAAAAATATAAACATTTACCGGAAACAAAAATTTAATTTTAACAAAAAATAGTTGATTACCTTTCCAGTGATCTCAATACCAATTTCGTCGAGAACTTTCGACACAATGGCGTCCTGTTCCTCCTCATCAGCGCTATCATCCAATACATTACTTAACGAATCGTCAACTAAAATCGAATATATTTATTGTATTAAATCGAAATAAGCAATAATAGGTATATAAGTGACGCACTCATCTCTTCCTTCATAGACATAATAGTGTTCTCTTTCTCGAAATCTTGCATTGTCTTCATTATCTGATTCGGTTTAATTTGCGCATTCATTTTTCCCATTGCCTGACAAAATAAGCCACAAATATATGAAAACGTGTTCAAACTTCATAATTAAGTTCGTCACACAAACCTTAGTGGTTGTGGCCATAGCGGTAGCCATTCGCGAGTTTGCTTGCATTACTTTGGTCTGCGATCCGATGGCACCGATTTGAGAGCTCGCTGTATACGTGCGTGTCTTCTGTTTTCGCAGCTGAATCAGCTGTTTGGCCAGAATAGAGCAAACTTGCTTATTTCCCTCTTTGGCCGCTTTCTTGATGTCCAACTCCAGCTGCTTCTCCTGCTTCTCGAGATCGGCTCGACTTCGATCCACATCTCTCTGAGCGCGACGTAATTCGCGCGTCTGTTCGCGCATTTGCTCTGTCAATGGAGTCATAACATATGAGCACATTCTGTGGTATATTCAACATCACTGTTATAACTGTTTACCTGCCGGTGTTTTTTTGGGTCCAAAAAAGCTCATTTTAATGATAGTTTTAATAATTTTATAAATTATTTTTTAAATATATTAAAATTTTATCTCTCAATTATTTTGATTATTGATGTAATTAATTATATGAAAATATTTAATCGTTATTTTTCGTTGCGTTGTTGTGTTGTGTGTATTAAATATTATTGAATGAATCACTGTTTGATTACTCATTAGTTGCACAAACATCAGTAACAACAATAACATATGATTTCTAACTCGTAAGTCCATTTACAATAAGCATGCGCACAGTGTCGTGAGTTTGCAAATTACTAGGGCTAGGGATTTCAGGTACTAAAAAGTGGTTAAAACGGGAGGGAACCGGACAAAAAACGATCAAAAGCGGGAATAGTTCCGGGAAAATTTTTATTATTAAAATTTAAGAAACTACAGAAAACAATGGAATTGTATATTATGGAACTTTTTAAAATTAAATCCTGTAAAGTTTTGTCTGTTATCTTTCAGTGAGTTTTTATAAAGAAAAAAAGATCGCTATTTTCTATTTATGCAAATAAAGCAGAAGATATAATTTTTCTAAAATAACCAAATCCTTAGTAATTTTTAAAATATTTTTTCGAACTATAACAATTGATGCCCTATATTCATACTTTTATGTCGAATTTTGTACGGAAACGCTGAAAACGGAAATATTTTTTAGATTATATGCATATCGGGAATCTTTTACTAAACTGCCAAATCCGGGAAAAACCGGGAAAATAGAACTAATTTTAATTAATTAGTAATTTTAATAGATTTTAACATATAAATTACCCGGTCATACGATTAAAGAAAAAATGCGGTATTTTCCACGAAATTCGTAGCCTTTCAAATTACAAATAAACTGTAATCGTGTCAAATTTAAGGTATGGCCCGATAAATTTATAAGCACTGTAAAATATTTTGTGGCGGATTTTACAATTGTGAGCACTCCATAAATAGGTTAATATAATGTGTAAGGCATTGAAAATCGTTAATTAACGAAACTATTAAAATGTAATAATTTCATTTAGAAACAAGACATGAGGTCCTAATAGTCCCAAATAAGTGAAGTTTAAGTAAACGAATTAAACGAATCTAACGATTTTAAAAATTTAAAACGATTTTTCAATTTTCATAAATTTTCATGAAATAATACTAAAAAGGTAGTTAAAGAATTATATTTTAAGTAAGAAACTTATTTATTTGAATTATTTTTCTGTGTAATGTTATAATAATTGAAAAATATAGCCTAATTTTTGTTTAAGTTAATGATAAAAATTAATTTTAAGAATAAATTACCTTTTTAGAAAATATTAAACATTTATTTAGTGGAAAAACATAAAATATTGTGTATAATAGCAAAATTTTCTAATTAAATGTAAAATTTTTCAAACGATTTTAAGCCTTTTTTGTAAATGAAAATTAAACGATTTTGCACCCTTTTTTCTAACGATTTTCAATGCCTTATTAATGTGATATTTGGTATGAATGTGAAGCTCACAACACGAATACGTTCAGCCGAAATCAGTTTCAACTATTTTTAGTCCACAATTATTCTAATTCGATATTCGATCACAAATATACCAAATCTCATCTTAATTTAAAATTTAAACCGAATTTGATTTAAATTAAAAACCAAAATAGCCAAAAATTTTCAGTGAGTCCATCTCAGTCAGATTGTTTAAACTAGCATCGTTTCAATATGAAATTTTTAAATTAATTTTTTTATCTGACTTGACAGATATATGGATTTGGGATTCTCCGTCAGTCCGGCCGTCCATCTGTACGTAGACACTTAATTGAAATTAAAATTCTAGAATTCTACCTACTCTATCAATTTTTAGTTTATTTTTACGTTTTATAACTAACATTAAAAAGTGATTACATTTTAACTTTAATTTCAATTTTAAGTTAATTTAAATTGCATTTCGATTTCATTTATCAAATAAAAATTAATTTAATAGTATTTCAATTTTCAATAATTATATTTTTAGCTTATTTTGTCCAAATGAGCTATTATTGGATTTGACATGTCTGTCC
>JAQGAW010001003.1:0-22194 GCA_034698025.1 Phthiracarus crinitus | reverse complement strand
TGTGTAACGAAACCATATGTGCGAACTTTTATGTTTAGTTATGTGTGTTTTCTTAATACTAGTGTGTTTGACTGTAACGTTGACAATGCGAGAAAAAGATAAATTTTTTCTGTGAATATCTTCATCTAATTAGAGCGGCTTATGAGGCAAGAATTAATTGAGAAAAATAGTAGAATGTCTCAATTAGTTAAGAATTTTCAGAATAAACCTTAAAGAAACGCACTTATCGTTATTCAAGAAGATTGTCAAACAAATATAAAGAGTTATCGAACGACTGTAATGCTATGCGATCCTAAATATTAAAATATTTAAAGAGTATTAAATTGGGTTTATTTACCGTTAGCTTAGAAAAAAATAAATTGCAGTTCAAATATACTATCAATAAAAACATAAAAATTAACTGAAATGTCTTCGAATTATTGACAAATTTTTATCGAAAATTGCTATTTTAGTATGCGATTGAAGTTTTACCAGAGTAAGTATTCTGTGTGGAAGAAAAATACCGGAATCATATTAATTTTATAGTATAACACATAACATATACGATGATTGACGCAACAGATAAAAGTGAATTATCACTAACATATCTAAATAGTGAGCACAATAGTGACACATCACCAGAAAATTGGTTCTGTTTAATAATAATTTAATAAATGTGTTTCCTCTGTTCTAATTCTAACAAAAAATGAAACCAAAATTTGAAAACATTTTAATAATAAATCAATATTTGTTTAGCAATACTTGATAAAATTATACGTATGTTCAAAGTAATATTAGTTTCCATAATTCATCGGATGATAATTTAATTTTCTTATTAATGTCTCAATAATTTTGTTTTATGTACTGAAAAGGTGCGACGAAACTCCAAATTATCTTGTATTATGTTACGGGCGAGAAGTCTGTTAACGCAATTCTTTTGCATTATATAAATTAAATTTGCAAATTTAAGTTAAGTGAATGCATTTCGATACGATTTTCATGTAAGTCAATAGAGTCATGGCTAACACAACAAATCATTTCTATTTAACTAAATTTACTGAATCTATGCATAAACAATTTAAATAACTCATAAATAACTTCTAAATGCTCGTAACGAATAAGGTATTGTTATATACGATAATATTATTTATAACTTAATATAGCTATTGTTGTTATATATTTTATTTTATAATTTATTTTGTAATATACATACTTTTATTGATTAAATTATCTCTACAATCGATGTAAATCATCACTTATTTTAATTTTTTCAATTCTCATACAACTTTTCAAGTGAAAAAAAAACGGTTGTATTACTCGAACTCATTTCTTAATGCAAAATATTTTTGTTTTTATACCATGTTTTTTTTTTATTTCTTTCGAGCAAAATTTATCAAAATATTATGTTTTCAAATGTATTAAAAATGTAATCGTTTATTTAAGATTGAAAAAGTTTATCTGTTAAAGAGGCGCTGGACTTCTATCATGAAACTCGGACTCATAGAAATTGAAACTTAATGAACCAGACTTATGAATCTTCAAATGTTTTTTCTAACAAACTGTTATCTATTTTTAGATAACGTTTCAATTTATATAATAGTATAAAACCGAATTTAGTAAGTCATCGGAATGTTCTTTTTAATTAAATTAGCGGCACATCACTTAAAACTAATTTCGTTTCTTGTAATTTGTTTTTTATGAAAAGCATTACTGTATAAATATCGAAAGAGCTATGTTTTTACGCCAAAAATCTAACAAATAAAAAACTAGTAATCTCTTTTGAGAAATAGGATAAGAATATTGATAATTACTTTTTGTTGATACTTAAAATATTTTGAAAATTAATCGCATTATAGCTGTGATATTTGATGAATTTTAAGATTAGATTCAAAGTATTAGTTACGTTATACCAATTATTTAAAGGCACACTAATTAATTATTAAATTATAGCTATGTTAATGGAACAACTCTTAAAGAGTAATCTCAAAAGAAAATACGCTAATTAGAAGTTTGTCTCATTTAATAGATAAAAAATTTTTAGAATTTAGACACACTTTTATACAATCTTAATAATTAAATATTATGTATTATTTAAAAAACATTTAATATTGAGCTCTTTCTTATAATAATTCTAGTATTTGTTATTTTCAGTATAATTTCCTCAAATTTTTAATTTTTATTTGTTCATATTTAGTTAAATTATTATCGCCTTTTATTTTTAAACCCCAATCATCTATAATACATTGTTTAATGCGCATTGTATGAAATTGAGTAAAATTTATCGTTTACAATGTACTTTACGACGTAATTATATTAAAAATTTTCGAGGAAATAATCCTTTTATAATTAAAATTTTCTAATCTTTATTTATTTATATTGTGAATTAGACTTTTACATATTAAGTTCGTAAAAGTGCACTTAAGTGAAATTGCATGCGTTTAATGACATTAAATGTATCGTCATTTTCGTATTTTGTGGATTTTACTGAATAACATCATCAGTAATCAAAATGAATTTACGTAAAGTGTTAACACTTTATTAAACTAATTTTAAAAACAACTGTATAATTTTTATAAATTTAGAATTTAATTCCTGTACTCTTTAAAAGTTATTAAAATTTTAAATTACGGTAATTTAAATAAGAACATTTAAATGTGTAAACAATTATTGTATAATACATCATGATTTATAAATGTATACATATTATTATTTACAAATTTTTATTTAATATTTTTCTAACTTAAAAGTTTGTGTATTTAATAAATGAATCTTATATCAGTAATATTTTATTTATTCTCGGAATAGGGATAGAAACGAAAAGAATAAAATTTGATAAAAAGTATTGCTATTGAATAGAATTGAAAAATAATTTTATTTAAAGATTATTGGAAGCAAAAGTTTTTAGTATCTATATCTGACTATAAAATGATTATATTATATTCTTTATATTATATTCGTTATATTGTTCTAATAATAGTAAATTAATTTTATTATAATATTCAACAGTAATTTTAATTTCTATAAATACTAAGTCTATAAAATCAGATTTTTACGGGAATTAAAATCGGAATGTAATAGCTAGAGAATCAAAATTATAGCATTTGCTACTTTTTTGTTTCATATGATATTAATAAAAAAATTAAGGGGGGTAACGAAAACTCGTCAGATTTAATCAACAAATTTTCTGTTTTAACATAAAATAGCAAAAATAGCATTTCAAGCATTTATCTTCAAAATTAGCAAAATATAGCATTTATAAATGGAACTAAAACGACTCAAAACTATGTGATTCGTACACATATGCATTTTTATGTCTCTAACATATGAAACAAAAAAGTAGCAAATGCTATAATTTTGATTCTCTAGTAATAGCAATAAAATTTATGCTTAAGAATAGAATTAGAATTGAATTGAAATTATAAATTTGGTATCGACTGAACACTAGAATACCGTATATAAAACTTTGTTTAAAACAACAAATATTACACAATTTCAGTGTACTTCTTCTGTCCCACCAGACAGTAGTGTTTCGTATCCTTTACAGCAAACTTTGACAATGGCTTTATATTGGATTTGAGACAAACTAAATTTTGAATGAATGATGAATGAATATTTATTTTAAATATTCATATTACATAAAAAATAGCATAAATTCAAAATGCTTTTCAAAGTAAGTTTAAAAATTATATAAAGAAATGCTTTTTACTATCAACTACAGTATATCGACATTTTAAAACTTTGAAATTATGCTATTTTTTATGTAATATGAATAATTGCTATACATATATGGCGACACAGAATAGTTTCCCTCAGAGTCTTTCCAATATCTTTTGTATAACTTTTCGGAATAGTTAATTCCATTGTCTTTTATATATTTATTTAAATTCCATTTTCTTACATATTTAAAGACAAGTAAGTATATATTTCTTTCCAATATGTTTAACTTCCAAATATTTTGATATTTTAATTTGAAATGTGGAAATATTTTAATATGTGGAAATTTTTTCAAATAACTTTTTAAAACATGAGTTTATAGGAAATATTTTTAATAATATACTCAGTATATTAAAAATTCCTCTTTTAAAAACCCAAATAAAATTTATTACTTTCACCTTTTTATCATACAATTTTTTGGCTAAAGTGTTCAAATAAAAGATAACAATTATATGACAAAATAAAATCAGCCGAAAATTGAATAAAGTGAAATAGTACTCAATTTTGCTAATTTCTATGTTCGACTATTACTGAGAGTATATTCAATGATAATAACGCCAATTAAGAGTTCCATTCCATTAGTTTAATCGCAGTTTAACCCTTTGATTTACTGCTTAGTTTTAATTTTTTTAATTAAACAAAATATTTGGTTTCTATTTTAAGCCGTACTTAAATTAAATTATGTGAAAACTATAAATGAAATATTGTTAAAATAATAAACTTTAAAAGATTTTTCGTTATTTCTTTCTTTCTATTCTTTTTCTTTTTTTGTATTTATGTCATCATTTCGCGTTAATTTCTTTACAGAATCTAATTTCATACTTATAATAATTTATTTTTTTAACCGTAGTAACTAAATATTTTCTTAGTATTAAAAGTGTATACCACGAAATACTAAACTCATTTCGCTAATTATGTTTAAGCGAATACCGTTTGGTTGGTTAGAAATGTTGTTATTTTAATTATATACAATCGTTTATTTAACTAAAAATTTTCTTATTCCTACCATAAATATCGAATAAAACTTTTCAATCTAAATTCATAAATAACGGATATTCTTCTGTTTTAGAATTCGATCTTCTTTTTCAACCAAAGCCCGAGATTAAAATTAATATTATTCTTACCAAAATATATTGGTTTTATTTATGTTAATATTATATAAGTTACGCAAAAGTATATATGGGTTACTAATAAATTTTTTATCAATTTTCTGATACTCTGTTAAAAGACTTAATAATACCACCAGAAATGCAGTTCACTAAAACTTTATGGCAGACTATTAATCATAAGCCTTCATATGCGAGCATTAATTGATCATAAAATAACATTTTATTAGCGATAAGTTATTCACGTTTTTAAAACAATTTTTCGGCAATAAAAACCAAACAAAATATTACAGTACAATAATTAATTAAATTTGTTTTTGTTTTGCTTGGAATAATTATAAAACGAATAAACATATGGTTTAATAATTAATGTACGAAGCAATAAATCATTTCGAATATTAGCATTCAGTAAATTAAAATTACAACTAATTATCTTAATTGAAAATAATTTTAGGTATCTTTCGCTTTGCGTTTATATCAATCGATCATAATGTCGTTTTTACTTATGTTTATGATCGAGTTTTATTTATTCCTAGGAATAATATAATTAAAGTTTTGTTAATTATTCGAGACCTTAAAGATTAATTAATCTATATTTTTTAAATTTTTCACTTATGTTATGTAATTATTTTTATAATACATATTTTATGTCTAAGTTAAATTCAAATCGTGAATAAAAAACTATTTTCATATTTTTTCGCAATGCTTAAAGGCTAAAATGAAAATACTTATGTTATTAATAATTAATTATTAGAGAATCAAAATGATAGCATTTGCTACTTTTTTATTTAATAAATTAGAAGCGTATAAATGTATTTATGCAGGAATTACATAAAATGGAGTCGTTTTAGTTCCATTTATAATTATATTTTTTGTTTTTTAAAAATAAATATTTTGATAATTTAATGCTTATTATTGGCTCAAACAGAACAAATTGTCGTTTAAAACTAAATCAAATAAGTTTTATACCCCTCCTGCAAATTTTTTCCATAATGTAATAAGTTATTACTAATAATATTAAATATGTATATCCATAATATTTTTAAGTATGTAATTAGCTATAATTCATTAAAAGTATATGAAAGTGTGTTTGGTGAATATTTTTGTTGCATATATTGCTGCTACAGTATTATCAAAAGCAAAGTTTATTAATCAGACATAACTTTATATTAATTCATTTGTGAGTGAAAAGTTAAAGTTAAGCATCAAAATAATGAGTTTAAAATATCAATAAAATTTATTTTAAACGGATCTGATAATGTGAATTCACCACATTTTATCCCGATTTCAAGTGGATATTAATACCTGTCCAGTAAGTGATAAAACTTTATTACTAATAACAAACAATTTTTTAAAAATTCTAAAGATTCTTTATAAGTGATATTTTAATCAATTATATTTATAGGCTATTTTTATATACTATATTATAAATATAATTATTTCGATTCTCTCTTAATTATGGTACTAATATATTATTTATTTTTGGTAAATATATTTAAACTTCGAATAAATATATCAAACCCTTAAGCGTAATTGTTTTTAACTAAATATTTGTTCAAATGTTGTAGTGATTAAGGCATTCAAAATCGTTAGAAAAAGTTTACATTTAATTACAAAAATGTGTTTTTATGTACGAAATCTTAAGTTTTTTAACAAATAAATAAATTTTTAAAATTTCCAAAAAAGAGTTGTCTTACTTATTTTTTAATTGACAAAAAATAGGCTAAGTTTTTCAGTTATTATATTTTTATTCTTAAATTGAAATAAATATTGCCTATATTTAAAGATTTTCAATGCCTCTGTTTTGATCAAAGATAGTTTTTCAAATTTTGGATCCATTTGTTCAGTAATCTCTTTAATTGAATACGAAAGCACATCAAACAAGAATGAAAAATATTTTATTTTTCAAATTTTTTATTTTAAAATTGAGATTACACTTTTTTCGAAATACAAATGATCAAAAATTTTCCAAAATCAAATGCGAAAAGTATAATTTGAAATTTGGTTTAACACCAAACCTCTAGAAATATAGCTGCTGTCAGTTTTAATTAAAAGCAATTTGTGAAATGCTCTCCTCAGGCACTTAACATTTAACTTTGTATAAATTCACAATTAAAATAATAAATTGTTATAATATTATTCAAAAATTTATTGTGGAAATTAAATAAAAAACAGCATAAATAGTTTTCATGCATTCACGTGATACAGTATTGTATTCATTTTAGCATTTACCACATGGTTTTTTTTGCTAAATTATATTTATAGATTTTAAATTAACGAATGGCAGGTGTTTGTGATGGAAATATTTGCAAAATTAGAAACGTTTGGAAATAATTCTTTATAAATATTAATTACGTACAGCTATAACTGTATTTTTTTGCGCAATCGAGATAATGAGCGATTAAAGTTCTAAGTAATCACATTTGCATACCGTATAAAATTAAATAGAGATAAGAATAATAAAATTTAATTGTTACAATTTTTTGAGTAAATTTTATGGATATTTTTTAGCTCACATTATCAGAGAGAAGTCCAGCTTATGAATTTAACCAGTCTCTCTGTCTGTGCTGGTGTTTGCAATCTTACAGTATATACGGTAAATAAAGCAATATCATTTGTTTCTTAAAGTAAAGAGATTTAATATTTAGACTAAACAACTATTAAATTAGATTAAAATATTTAAGCAAATCAATCGATAAACGTTTCATGAAAGATAATTTCATTTTATGAATTTCTCTAATTCTCTCTCATTCCATTCGTTTCTGTTATCCATTGAATATTGGTTTAAATATTATGAAAGCAATGCGTATTCCTTTTATTTAAAAAAATTATTTACTTCTATATTTTGATTTCTTAAATACAGAAAAAGGATGTTTTTACTCAATTTATTATTCAAAGGATGTTAATCTTATTAAAAATATACAAATAGCACAAACAATAAAAATTCGCAAAATACATATAATTTTCTGTATTCATCACTGAATTGACTGCAATCAAAAATTCTACGGCATATATGGGCTAATAATAATAACTATTATCTATTTGATTATGTCTGTGAATTAGTATTACTCAATATAAATATTGCGCAATAGAAAGCACAAAGAAATAGATATGTAATGCAAGCACGCATTGATGTTTGATCATTGCGTAAGTGTCTGAATACACAATAAAGGTTTAAATTCATCATCAAAAAGGATATGAACTCGTCATATAAGTATACATTAGATGTGGAAATTTACTATTTACGAAAAAACCTTTTGTGTGCGTTTGTCATAAATATTGATTTTGTAGGCGAATATACGTAATTCAAATGCGTAATCAAATTTAAAAGTGAAAAACTGATTGTAATGAAAATCTGTAAGAAATACGGTGTTAGTGTAAAGAATGGCTGATATTAATAAATGTTTAGTACTTTATTATTAGAAATAATTCTAAATAAATAAAATATTATAAAATAGATACTGAAAAAGTTTAAAAATTTATTCCGTTTGGTTTCAAAAATATTTTGATTATTACAATTTCACAAATAATATTTACCTCGAGTTTAACGTTAGGAAAAAAATGGTTGAAATAAACCTTAAAATAGCTATTCACACATTAATCACGATTTTTATATGACAAATCCCGTTAAAAATTTCTCGATCCCGATTCTATCCCATTCTGTTCCGATACTATTCCAGGTTTTTTTTGCCAAATAAAGTTATTTTGTGTAAAAAACACCTTTAAAATTCTCAAAAATGTTATTGTAAGCATCATTAATAAAGTTATTGTAGTAAACAGTAATTTATATAATTGAGTGATGAATCGTAATGAATGAGTGATATAACGTTAGATTATTCTTTGTTTTTATGTTTTCTTTTATGAAAAATCATTTTTCATTAGAAATTTTTTATTTTTTATTGCAGTTTATGTAATTCTGGAATAAAAACAATTCTTTATTTATTATCTCAGCGGTGATAAATGAAACACTTTATGAATATAATCTATATTTCTCGACACTAAGAAACGGGATAAAAATAAATAACAACTTCATATTTCTTTCTCAATTTATAGCGTCTAATCCTTTACGCAAATTTATGACTATGTGTTTATCCGTTTAAAAGTTATTTTAAAGAATGAACTTAACTTCGAAAAAATTTTTACAGGAATTCGAAAATCAATTTTAAAAAAGTTTTGGATGCAAAAATACGATAGCATTGCCAAATATTTAAGTGACATTTACTCTAAGCTTATATATTATTAATAATTGTTATGACAGTAAAACTTTTAAGAATGCTTTAAAATACGCATAAGACTCGAGATACTCATATAAATAAATTTAGCCCGGAATTTGTCGTTGAATTCTTTATCATTCATTGCATGAACGTGTAGGAGTCGGATGATTAAAGTATTAAGTCTACTCACGAGTTATCCCATTTTAAAATAAAAATTTTAGGTCACATTTTATAACACATCTGCATATCGTTTTTCTTTTATTGTTTTATGCAAAATAACTTCTGGTTATTTGGATAAATTATCTACTTTTTGTCTTAAATTCTAAGGACGACACTTGTTAGTAATACATTTCAGTTTTACAAGATTAAGTGATTGAAATTTATTTGTTATCAAAAAGCGAATGGTTGAGAAAAAACCAATTTTAAACCCTAATTCCTCCTTTAAACTAATGAAAGAGGCTTGTCGTCGAAATACAATGAGGTTTTTAGACTATCTTTAAAATAGAGTAAAAAATATGTAAAAATATATTTCATTAATTCTATGTGTTATTTTGAGGTCTAAACACATTTCGAACCCATGAGACACAAATCATCTATAGATAAATATACATTTTATATAATAATAGATTGAGGCGATAAAAATTAATTTATATTTTGTTGCCATCAAAATAAATATTTACATAAAAATTTCAATCAATACTGTATAACACATAGTTACCCAGAGGGGATGCTTGCCCAGGATTTGTTGACCCCCTAGATTTTTGGAAAAGTTGACCCCCCATGAAAAATCTAGAATTGTAAAAATTGTCGGTTAAAATCGAAAAAATTGTCGTTTAAATCCGATAAGTTTTTGATTCCCCCCTAAAAATTGAGATTTTATGGATCTGACCCTCCCTAGAGCTTTCGATTCTGAGTAACTATGGTATCACATCTACTTTTTCTATAGACTTAATTTTATGATTATGCATAAACTCGTCAAGTTTCGCAATCACTTAAACCTTTTCACACTTTTTGCTTAGATTACGATTTAAAGTTTATAATGTAATAGAAATCTTTCATATGTAAAATATATGAAAATTTGATATTCAAAAATAAGCTCAATAGAAGAATAAAGAATATTTAAATTCTATTCAAATATTTTCCTTCTGATAAGAGTTAAGGTAATATGAGAAACGAAATTCTTGGATATTTTTTTCGAAAAATTTTGTTTAGAAATGTTTAATAAAATCTTGTTATTTGATTAACAAAACAATAATTGCAATAAAAAATACATTATTCTGGGATTCTTTCTCTATAAACACGTACGTGACTCTTGAATAAATGGAAATTTTTAGGCAATTACCAGGAATTAATACAAAAATTTATTTGATTTTTTAAAAAAAATTTTATGTAAGATAGAAACTGATTTTACATATTTATTTGTTATGTGTTATTACTTCCAGTGAGCCTAAAATGAATTTTTTGTCAAAAGCAAATATAATATTTGAATTGAATCGCTTCACGAATAGCCGAGACGTGCCAAGAGGGGGTTTGGCCGGAGTATATCCCACTTCCCAAAATTTAAAAAAGTAGACATCTTTAACCCAATTTTGGTAATTAAAGTTTAAAAATATATGAAAATTTCTAGTTTAAATGTGAAATTTATTTTTGTTTTTGTTGAGTTTTGTGACCTTAATTATGAGCTTATATTTAAAAAAATTATCATTTAAATTAATTGGTAACTCCGAGGAGAGTGATTAAATATTTTTTCTGGAAAAAAGATTCAAAAATTTACGCTGAAGTCCAAAATATAGTTGATTATGTCGCTTAATTTTGAAAAATTTTTCATTGTACGGCATAAGAACCATTGTTGAAAGCAAATAAAAGCAAAATATATACTAAATATTTTAAATCCATTATAAATATGTTAAAGTATGTTAACCAAACTATTCATCAAAATGTATTTATATGGTTATAATTAAAATTGTTTTGATAAAATAATTAATTGAAAGAATTGTGATTAAAAATTCTTGGTTACTTTTATAAATAGAAATCAAAGGAAAACAATTTGTCATGAAATACAATAACAGAAACCTGACAGATGAACAAAATAATGTATTAGAAACTATTTATAATAATAAGACACACACGTGTACTGTATGTGTTGTATACACACACAAACTTTAGTGTTTATGGAAATTTTGTTTGTTTAATTTACAACAAACAAGTCTGCTTTTCTATGTATATTTAATTAAAATAATTTTTTCACTTTCGACAAAATTATCATAATCTAAACAACACTAATAATAATGTTCGTTTCAGTTGTTTCAATTGATGCAAACACTGTTTCAGTATAGGTCGAGATGTTTAGGAAAATTTCATTTTGACGACATCATCATTAAAGCATAGCAGCGGTAAAATAGGAAAAAGAGCAAAACAAATTTTAATTAAAATAGGATTTTTAGCGCCAGTCAAACAGAGTTCGGTATTGCTTTTAAACATAAGTCGCACTTTTATTATTGTTATTATTATTAGTGTCCGATGAGATTTGAGTTTTACAAAGTTCGCCGTTCGCTCCGATATAATGCTTTCCGGTTTTCGCATGAGAATAGCGAGAAGCGTTTTAGCAAAATTAAATTCTTCTGTTAAAAGCGAAATTATTATGTAAAATAATAATAATAATAATAACTTCATAGTAAATCTAGTCTTAAAATGTAAATTTTCTCGCGAACGTTGAAGAAAACAAAAAAAAGTTTAGTATACTGTACATCAATTATTAACATTTGTTGAATGTTTACTGTACTCGTCTTACCGGCGCAGTGTTATTGAATACTTTACTACTCATTGAACATAATTTAATTAAAGTCGAATAAATGCGTAGGCATTTACGCTTTAAATAAAACGTATTAATCAAATTAACGAAAATAATAGAATAAAAATGAAATCCTCGCAGTATATAATCTGAGTTGTTTTGCTCGTCATTTAAATACTTGAAAAGCATTATGTTTGCCCATTTTTTAAAGCTAATTATAATTAATTGGCTTAAAATTTTCATAGTCTTAATCTAATTAAAAACTATGCGAATTGTGTGCGTTATGTGCGTTCAATCGTTAGTTTGTAATATAAATGTATTAAAAAAATTAACCGATGCGTACGCATCGCGTATTCTTCGTGTAAATGTAAACTGGAATCGAAATGTGTTGAGAAAAGTTTCAGTTATTTTTGTTATGTCGTCGATCGTAACCAACTCTAAAATCTTTATTTAATCAGGTATTTCTAGATGAAAGTATTTTTTCCTGATTTGTACAGTATGTGCATGTATTGAGTGAGAAAAAAAACAATTTCCTTTCCATTTGCATCGATATATGATTAAAAAGAAAAAATCTCTAGAATATTATGGAAACTTACTATAATATAATGTCTGCACTAAACATACTTCTATATAAAAAGTATATATATTGCGTGCTAAATGATGCTCGGAATCATTTTAATACATAATATCCAGGCTATATAACTGCCAATCATACGAAGAGCGTACTCGTATTTTTATGATTTACGATTTCCACGCAGTTTAAAAAAATATAACTTTTTGCAAAAATAATCGAATCTGATATTATGTAATCAATTTTTAAAGAAAAAGTTTTTCATTTAGTTTTACATTTATTATATTTTTTTGAGTGACACTTTTAATAGTTTTATTGTATAATTTTATGCAGAATATTTGGACCATATTATGATACGATCAACAAAACGATGTGAATATTAATTAAAATACCATAATCAACAAACTTATTCGATTAAATGGTAAGCATGTCTCGAGTGCTGTGCAAACAAAAAAAACTAAAACTCGAGAAATTCGGTGTTTTATATTTTTATTCTCACGTTCACTCACTTTCTATTGCAGAGATAATTCAACTTATTCTGTAGTTTAATAACAAACTCTTTCACAAAATAACGATTCAACGCTAAAAGTGTAGACACTTTGTTCGGAGGAAACAGCGATAAAAAACAAAACGTTTTCATTTATTTATTACTTTATTTTCGGTTACATTCACTAGTAGTCAGTCATATACGCCACTATTCGATATATTTTCGACACAACACTGGAAATACTATGAAAACACATGCGTCATACGAATAAACGCATTCATGCTTCATCTTATGGACTAATAAACTAAATTAATAATATATCGAATCTTGAAAAAAGTATGTCGTGTTCGGCTTAATTAACTGAAGTAAAGAAATCGAGTGTTCAAGAATGTGAACAATAATCAAGCAATAATACAAGTGATTTGTTGGATACGAAAAAGTTTTTTTCCTCATATTTGTAGTATATTTGACTCATTTTTCTCACTATTCGTTAATTTAATATTTGTTTGATGAGAGCACATCTAAAAATGTCAAATATAAGTGAGTTTACGGTTATTACCGAATATGGTTCGAACATGAGTGGTATCATCGAATCTATCGGTGAAAACGCTGTATCGTTGAATGAAACTCAATTAAGCGCAACGACGGACAGAATGCTGCGAAACATAATTATCACAATTAGTTACATGATTATCGTTATAGTGTCGCTTTGCGGCAACATTTTGGTTTGCAAGACTGTCGCCAAAAAGTGGCCAAACAATCCAACAAATGTTCTCATTGCCAACTTAGCGTTTTCCGATATTCTAATGACAATCTTTAACATACCATTCACTGTTGTAGACATACTTCTCACAGATTGGATCTTTGGTCAAGTGTTCTGCATATTAGTGCCATTCATTCAGGCATGTTGTGTATACGTGTCGAGCTTCACAATGCTGGTGATCGCTATTAACCGCTGGCACTCTGTATATAACAATAACCATAACAATCACGCGCGATGTCGAAACGGAAGGCTTATCGATAGGCGTGTGCTAATCATCATATTAATATGGCTCATGGCCTCAATACACTCACTGCCGCACACTGTCTTTAATCGCGTGATTTATCTGCACACTGCAAATAATGGCGTTATTCGTCGATGCCATACAATACCGCCGGGAAATGTGTCGAGAATTCAGCTGTGGATCTCTTTGTTGACTTTTCTCACGCAATACGTAATACCGCTATCGATATCGGCGGTCGTCTATTTGAGAATCGGTTTGACGATCGCATCGTTAGGTCGAGTCGGTTCGTCTGTTAATCAGGAACAGAGCAGCCAATTGTGCCATAAAAAGATCCGACGCATTGTTCTACTGGTGCTTATAGTGTCTATATTTGCCATTTGTTGGCTACCGTTTCATATCTACTATCTTTTAGCCGACTTCGGCGTTACAAAGTATAACTTTCGAATCTTTCTTTGGGTAAATATTAGCTTTTTTCTGACTTAGAATTATATTAATGGATTTACTCGTATCATCGAAAATGTAAAAAAAGCATTTGTTTGCTTGAATTATAAATACGTTAATGCGTACATCAATTCAACAAAATGCTAAGAATATCATAACAAATTATTATTATTATTAGTAACTGCTTTAAAATGTTTGATGCGTACGCTTTTATTATTTATAGATTTGTAAATAATTCAACTCAAAGAGTTTTTTATTTGCGAGCGACAAAGAAAAGGAATATTAAAAATTCCTCATACAAATCAAACATGTATGAGATAAGACGATATAGTAATATAGTAAATGATAAATTATTAATAGTATACAGAAAATAGTTGCATATTCACCGAAAATAGTTGCATATATGTTGGCATAAAAAGTTTTAAGATAAGTACCGCAGTTTTATTTGTTGACGGTTTTACGAAATAAAGGACACAACTTTGGGTAACATTTGAACTTAAGCAGAACATTAAACCAAAAAACTGAGATTTTTGAAATTTATATTTCATGAATTTTTGTTTAAACATAAGATGTTAATCTCGCGTACTAATAAAAATTTATTCTTTTTTATGGAATAAACAGAAAGGTTTTGGTATTAGAAACAAAAGCATTTCGAAAATCTATATTTATTTTTAAATCGTAGAAATATTAAAAACAACAGAATCGAAACAACTCGTGTTATTATTCAATAACCATAAGTTACTATTATTGAATTTTTGTTTACTAAACACTCTTAAGATAAAGTCAGTTCTTGAATGATTATGTAGAGTACTTGAATTTCAAGTAACTTTAACAGAGAAATATCGCTGAGTACACTAAATATTACTTACTTGATCTGTGATAAAAAAACAGGTTAGCTTTTCAGAAATACATTTAGTAATATTGTAATATGTTTTATCAGACATTATGTTAAATGTGCTGTTTTTGTCACTTTAACTGTTTGAAAATTTTCTTACTTGAGAATTGAATTTATCTGACAATTTCATAAAACTTTTTTGAAGTTTCAGTTCGAGACTACAGTTTCGTTTAACATACTATTAAACATTTTTCAAGTCTGATTGAATATGTGATGCCAGCGTTTAAAGTTTTATTTTGTTCAAAAACTTTGTTTTTTATACTAATTTTTGAAATTAGAAACTCTGAATAAATAAAAGTGAATATTTTAGGCGTGAGAGCGATTTTTAATATATATATATATAAGAATATATATATTCGCTATATGTATGGCTATTGCCAATATTTCCGATAACAATTGCATTAATACTTTGCTCACTTTTTCGTTAATCGATTGCTTCCTTCAATCATAAATTATGCATATTCTTTGGTCAAATCTTGTTTCATATAAATACAATGTTTCTTAATTTTAATCCTACTGAGATTTTTGCGAGAGACATCATTCAGATTGGAGAATGGTTAACTTTTTCAAATACTCGATGGAATGTGAGCAAAAATAAATGTATAAAAGTATTGTTGAGAGTTGAAGCTGTTGGAGATGGACTATTGATTAAGCTTGAGCTGAAATTCAGTTCGTGATTAGTCATATAATGAATAGTTTATATTAGTATTAGGGAAATTAAAATCGTTCGATAAAAAGATCTTTAAGTCGACTTAAAATGAAATATCTTGGAAAAATTCGTGTAAAAACTGGAAAAAAATTTTAAGTACATTCTGAATAGTGTCATTTTTACTATTTTTTAAAAATATAATTAGAATCAAATTTAGAAAAATTTACAATATATTTGGATATTCAATGATTTAATACATTATCACAGAAAAATCGTGCAAAATATTAAAAAATTGTTCAAAATTTCAAAATTAGATTACCGGTACTTAAAATTCACTAAATTGAAATCACCAATGATTATAAACTTGTTTTTAGTTGAAATAATTGCATTTTTAATCAATCGTTAATTAAAAATTTTCACTCATATTCATAATTATTATAATGTTTAGAAAAAATATTAAATAAGTATAAATAATATTTTGGTATGAAAATTTTATCAAATTAAAAAATTCCATCAGCTGAGCTCAGCTCAGTTTCAACTCCAGCACAGCTCGAATAAGTGAAAACAAAAATAAAATGGTCGATATTCCCATTAATATATAAAAACTGACATAACCTTTATTATTTAAATTTCTAACATGTTCAGTAAAGAAAATTAATTACGATAAAAAAATTTCGATTGTAAAACAATGAAAACAAAAAAATATTAAAGTGCCTTAAAAACCATAATCAATCATTTTTTGGCATTAACTCAAATGTCTAGTAAAGGCCCACTCGTCTCTTAGTCACTCGTGTGTGTAGTCTTGATAATTTCCTAACAAGACTTAAATCATAAAACTCATTATGCTATGTTAATCTGATTGCAGACATCCATACATTTACTGGAAATTTTTGTTTATTCTCGGCATGCAGTTTTGTGTTTGCTTTTGCACCAACAAATAACGCATAAAAATAGTTTTCGAGTGGAAATTACTTTAATTCTTATGGTTCATAAATTCTTACAGTACCATAAAAAATGCGGTTATTTATAGATATTTCATCGCCGCATAAAAAATTATTCGTTATCGTTTAAGAAATTGCTACAAAAGTTTTCGAATGTTATTTCACAATTTACTAATTTTCTGAAATGATTGTTTAAAAGTACGAATTACTATAAATTTTGTAAAGAATTTTACTTGAATATTCGGTTAACTGTTATTCGAACTTATTTTGTCAATCAATTCATTAAATTAAGTCTAGAACTTTAAAATCTAATTTAATACTAAAAAGTTATAAAAGATTTAGATTCAGCTTATTATTCAAATTGTTGTTTATTTGTTGAAAAAAAACTTTTATTGCTAAAAAAATTTTGTTTTTTAGTGCAATCAAGAAATAGATTCGATTATAATGTTAATTCACTTGAGATTATCGATTAATTAAAGTGCTCGTATAAAACCCAAAATATCGTTAGCGACTGCATTAAAGCCTGTACTTTGCTATATTTACTTATATAATTTGGCTGTTGGCTTATTTGGGAAGCAGTCAAATATTTTTTTTGTATCCATTAATTACTTTGAGATGTGCATTATGTAAATGATTTTCTTTTTATTTATTCGGATAAAACTTTTATAATTAAAGTTTTAAGTCGTTTGCACTTTTTTTGGGCAAAATTATTGCTTATACAGTCATTTCTTTGAGTAAAATGCGAATGACATTTCGCTTTCACGTTTGAACGAATTCCAAAAAGAATACTTTAGTTGAATACTTGTAATAATGTAAAAAATAAAATCATTTATACGTCACAATTTAGATTAAATTTATTAATCAAACGCTCTGACATTTATTCAAATAAATGCTCACATTTGCATATTTTACTCAATTATATTACCGGTACATTGTATATTATACCATATTATATCCAAGTTAATAATTAAGTCTCAGTGAGGTTTGGTATAAACCAAGCAAAAGTGATATTAAGAAATAGCCTGCTTTTCTATGATAGGAAAAATTTTTCAATGTTTAACAAAGCATAAACATTTATTTTTGAATACTTTAGTTTTTAAACCGCTAAATATCCTCTGTTGTTCTTTTGTCTCTAACTTTCACTCTTTTGATGCCATAATTAAGTCGTAACTATTACAACAGTACTATTCTATTTATATTATTTTATACTTCAATATTCACAACTTTACTAAAATAATAGCAGCGTATTAATTGAAATCATTGATCGAAATTCAATTTGAATTCTTTTTTTTGTTTAGAAAATCTAAAAGAAAAATATTTACATTTCATTGATGTGCAGATGTGCTCAAGTTTTAGATAAAACATTTTTATTCTGTTTTAGCGTTGAAAATATTTACATCTATTTTGCTAAGTTTTAATAGAATTAATTTATCGCGTCATTGAATAATAAAAATAGAATTTTTTACTGACCATACAAAAGCAAATCTACCGAATGGAACAGTAGCTGCAGCTGTTGTCACTATTTTGAATATATCTTTTATTTTCTTTCATCTTCGCAGCGAACTATTGATTTTCAAATTAAAGTTTTATCTTAACGCACGATTAATTCTTTTATGAAAGAATAACACTTAATTTAGCAGTTGTTTATCTAATCTTTTGGCGTTGAAATTCATCAAATAAGTTAGTCGTCTCAATGAGAATATAGAATACAAATGATTTACTCGAACAGTTCTAGCTTTTAATTTCGGTGTTGACAACAAAGTTTTCTTTAAATGTTTGCGCAAAAAAATCATTAAAAACATTTTGCGAACACTAAAATCTTTTGCGTCCCCAAAGAGAATCATAAGGATTAGCTTTTTCTTACACTTTTCGGACGGATTATTGACACAAAATTCTATCGGGTATTTAAACCAAATAGCATTTTGTTTGATGAGTACCATTCAAACGTTCTAAAATTTGTCACAGTAACCTGATTTACAATAGTGAACTTAAAATACTCGTTTCTATTGTTGTTATTTATAGTTATATACTTTATAAACTCGACTCATACTTAACATAACTTTCCACATCTAATAAAGCGTACGCTCGAGTATAATTAAAATCATTGTTAAACGCGAATTTTTAACGCGTTGTTCGAATCTGTTTCTATTGTTAACTCTTGGATAAAAAGCAAAACTATAAAAACTTTCTTATTTTTATTTTTTGATTTCCCGTATGATGTGATTATTGTTTTTATTTGCGAGAAAAAAACGAATATAAAAATATATAAATAAAGCAGAAAACAGTAAAAGTATTCTCGTTTTTATGGCATACCATAAAGAAAATTATCCAATAAGCTCCAGGATTTTTATGCCGCCTATATATTATGGGTTCGTGTTGCACACTAATCTCGTACCCTTTTAGTGATACCTTCGAGATCACAAGTAAAATGTCAGTTTGACAGAGAATAAACTTTTTTTGTGCGTTATTATTAGAAAAGAATAGTAATTTACTATAAGAAAATAGTAAAAAAAAAGTGAAAAAATAGTTTGTCATTACCGCAAAGTTGTAAATAAAGTTTACAATGTAAAGTAGAAACTATCATAATTGCTTCATAATTTATAAGTCATTTAAGGTGACATCACTATTCAACTGATTACTCTTCCTGGTATAAAGTAAGTCCAATAAGAGTTTTGAGTTTAAAAAATTGTTTTAAAACAAAAAACCGATAGAGTTTGTATAATTTTTTCAATATTTAAAAAAACCTTAAAGTATTGACAGAAATTTTTGTAAAGTTTTGAAACTTAGTACTTAGCGTTACAATAATACTGTATAACTTATACAGTATAAGTTATATGAAAAGATATTTTATCATCATTAGAATTATGCCATAACATGATTATAGCGTGTCAGAAGTATTTGAGAAAAGTCTAAATTTTGAAAAGAATGTTGAAGTTTACACGATGACGGGTGTCGTTTTACATCGATTTGTAAGAGAATCGGAATATACTGTATTTTAGGCGTAGAGATTTATTTTTGGAAGAAGAGTTGAAATTTATTTGAAATAAATGACGAAAATATTCTTATCAATTATTCACAAAATCAATTATATATAAATATATTTGTTTAATGGTTAGAACTAGAGCATGAAAACCGTCACACAAGATTAAATTAATTTAAAGCAAAAACTAAAAGAACGACAAGTAATAAGAATTTTTGTATATTGAGAGTGATTTTCACTTATATTCAAGTTTCATACTCTACTGAATCAATTTTTAAGAGTGCTGTATGTCTATATTAAGTCTGGATTTTAAAGTCAAAACACATATTCATAATATAATTTTGATGCTTTGGTTTCTTATAGAATGCAGACTCATAGATGTGTAAGAAAATTACTTGAATGCTTAGGGACTTGTATTTTATCTCTAGAATGAAACAAAAACTACATGTATATGTTTGTGAATTAGAATTCAAATTGAAATTTGCTAAAAAATTTTATTATTTAAATTTAGTGCGCGCAGCATATATTGAGGGCTTTGAAAGAGGAATACACAACGAAACTAAAAGACTGCTACAGCTCTAAAATAACGAAATTATATTTTTTAATCTTAAAATAAAATTCATTTTAGAATTAAGCCTAAAAATTTGAAAAATGGATTTAATGATATTAAATGGATATTAAAAAATTTCGAAAATCTTTTAATTTAAAACGAACTTTTCGAAATTTTTTTGATAGCATTTGCGTTCTATTAATCGCATTGAATGTTTAAAAACAAGATATCAATGGTAATCCCTTTCTGATACTATATTTAGTGAATAATACTTTAAGCCGCTTTCCATATATAACAGAGACGTGATTAATTGTTTACCATAAAAAGCTTGGTTCACTTAATTTCCTCAACGAAAATGTCATAGCATTACGTATAATATGGAAGACGTGTGTTGTCTCAAGTGTTGCAATTAATTTTAAAATTCCTTAGCATATAATTATTCGAAACAATGTTAACGCTAAAGTACAGTATGGTATTAATGCGGTAATTAATATTTTAGAAAAACCTCCTCATATTGTACTCAAGCAAAAACAATTGTAGCCATTTATTAGTTAAGTTTTTTATTAACCTAAAGCTCTAATATATATTTATTTTGTTTTAGATTTCCAAAGAAAAACCATTATTATTATTATTAATTATTAATTTAAAGTTCTCATACTATATAGAAAAACTTTTCTTGACGTTTACCTGATATTCGATTCTATCTTTAGGTTCATTGGTTGGCAATGAGCTCTGTTTGCTACAATCCGTTGCTGTACTGTTGGCTAAACGAAAACTTTCGTAAAGAAACGAAAAACATCGTAAAGTTTCTGTTACGGATGAAAGCGAATACGAGATATGACAGCATCGATTATCATAATAATAAAAGAGATACTGTTTACTATCATCACAATACCAACACAACAAACTTGTAACGCAAGCAATAAAAACTGATTAGCGTTTACGCTATTCTTATATAACGCTAGATAAATACAACTGTTTTTTTGCTGATCATAATGAGATTTTTATTCTTGGATAATATATATCAATAAAATGTGTAAATGGAAATCTTGTAGAAATATGTACAGAAAAAACAAACAAATTTTAAATTTGCATGTGATTTATGGGACGCGAAAAGAAAACTCAATTTGTTTGCGTTCATCCTTTGATACTGTAATGCGCTATTACTTTCTTCAACAAACTATATAATATATTATTGTTAAAATAAACTGTTTTACCACACAATATTTGCTATTATAAATCATAATTTTTATAACACATTATTATATGATTTATCATTATTATCATTATTTTATTTTAGTGAACGGTTGGTATAACAGAATTGCAGTATTATTCTGGTCAAAACTTTTAAAACACGATCGATCACACTATTATTGTTATTATACAGCAGTTATATTTAGCTTATGGTACACTTCTCTTAGTTGATTGTATTATATATATTTTTATTGCTAACTTAATATAATAAACTTCCCGAAAATATCGTTTCAGACATACGTACGTATAATTGTAATTAAATCGGAAGTGATATCATATAGTTATACTCTATTTTTTCCTCTTTTTGTCCGTTTTCTCTGCTCTATTTTTTGATTGTGACGTTCGCACAATTCTAGCAAATAAATAGATGAGAATGACTGAAATTAAAGGAAAAGCGACTATACATTGTTGCCTCTACGCTACCAATATTTTCTATATGTGTGTGCGTACAGTATATGAAAGAAAATCATAACAAGAATAAAAAATTTCCTTTTTATTTTTTAGCTCACTTTAACCAAAGGAGATATTGGATTTGACTTTTCCGTCTGTCCGTCCATCTATCTGTCTGTCTGTCTGTCTGTCTGTCTGTCTGTCTGCCTGTCTGTCTGCCTGTCTGTC